>CACRXP010000173.1:344986-387016 GCA_902702965.1 Spirometra erinaceieuropaei | reverse complement strand
CGCCACCGCCACCACTACCACTACCACTACCACCAACGCCACCGCCACCACCACTACTACCAATACCTCCACTACCTCCGCTACTACCACTACCTCCACTACTACCACCACTACTACTACTACTGCTGCTGCTGCTGCTGCTACTACTACTACTACTACTACTACTACTACTACTACCACCACCACCACCAGTACTACTGCTACTACCACTACGAGAAGCAGAAGAGTACCACGCAGTTGAGCACGGTCACTTTTTCCGTTTTGTTAGCTTCTTCACGAAGTGGTATTTGCCGCTTTACTTAAATAATTATTTATGGTGTTGCATTTTGTGGAGATATTTTCTAAATCCGCACTGAGGAAATTTCACGTATTCTTTTTCATGTAAGCTGAGGAGTCAAATCTTCCACCAGTGAAGTTTTTGGGCTCTGCCTTCTTCGGCCCCTTCACTGAGAATTGGGGCCAGAAAGGTGCCCAACTCCTGAGTCGCCGGCGCACTCTAATGGGCGACGTCCGAAGTAAGTTTTCAGTCAGTTGTGTCTGCCTTTTGCATTTTGATTCTACCTGCCGTTTTCCCCTCAGGTTTTAGAGTAGCCGGGGTGGTTTTCGTCGTCCACATCAATTTGACTGAGAGCCTTATTTTCTACCTCAGCAACACCAGTGCGAGCGCTCTGGTCATTTGCATCTGTTTGCGTACTGCTAGTTTATGTGCAATGACTAGCCCTCGAGGAGTGACCGTCGACTTCAAAGAAAGACACAGAAAGCTTTTCTCTGAATTTAACGCCGTCATTGAGATCTGAGCCGATTGCAGGGTCTCATGCCTGAAATATTTCCCTAGTTTCGAACCGTCTGTTTCAAGTCCAAGTTGCAAATGAAAAGGACATATCTCATCGACTAGGGTTACGTTATCTCTTATATTGACTAGGTAAATCTTCAAAGCACATGTATGTGCTTCATTCAGGATGGCATATCACAGTGCTAATGTCATAGAGAACCTCACACATGACAGTTCGACCGTCGATTCCGACGATGCCCACTGTGTGCTACACAGCAAGATGCAGCAGGCACGGTGACTTGCGCGTGAATTAGTTCATAGTGAATGTAAGCTTGCGCAGCATCTGCTGTACTCTCCTCCCAACTCCCCAGCTGGACCCGTTGCCAAGACAGAGTCAAGAAGGCCGGAGGGTGAGAGTGCGTAGGTGGCAGCCACGGCCGAATCCACACCTATGCTGCTACCACACCCCTGGTTCGCAAAATACTCTTGACCAGGATTTTTTACCAACAAAAACAACATCCCAACAGGGGTCACAAAGGCGAGGGTGACTGGGCAGTCATGCCCACCACCTGCATACCCAGCGGGAGCGCAAGCGCATCCACCGGCAGGGAACCAGGTGTCAGGGAACTGCCAGCGCGTACCAGGCTGCCAGGGCCATGGTTTGCGGATACTGGCATAGCACACACACACAGACCTTTTGACCTAGAAGGATGACACCTAGTCCTGCATTGAACCTGGCCTGTCACCCTTCAAGGTTGGGTAATTAAACAGCCGTCGACTGAGGAGCACCACATATAAAGCACACACACACATGCATGCAGTGTCACAGATCGCTTGAGAAGGGGCCGTGACAGCCTGGCCTTCAGTCCGCGAGTCCGCCACTCTACATAAACACAGACACGACTGGACAGACTGCGTGTACTGAGTTTGTGCGTCAGGTGGCTGCCTTCCGAGCCAGGGTGCTCGGGCACCCTCTTCGTCTTAGATTGCGATCATACATGCAGCAGGGGAGCCGCGTGGTGAAGGAGCCGAGACGCACACTTCCCACTCGCGTGGAAAGTGGCAGTTGGGTGCTTGCGGTGGGTGATGTTGATTTGCAGTGAGATGCTGGTGAGGGAGAATGTGATGGTGTGGTGCCGCCGGCGGCTGTCTACTGCAGGTTTTTGTGGACGCGCATATGGCCTAACAGACCCATGCAGTGAGTACATGTGTGAGTGCAACGTGGATAGTGGAGGCGGATGTGCCGAGTGTAGGTTGGTGGTCCAGGCAATGGTTCGCCAGTCTCTGTGCGATGCATTCGCAAGTGACCGACCAGGCCGATGTGTGTGGTAGAGGTGCGATCGCAATGATGACAGATATAGACCCGGTCCTCGTCACTGGTGTTGACGGTGGTGATGTTGGTGTGTCAGGGTTGTGTGTAGTGTTAATGGGCATGGCAGAGGCTACACGGCAGACGTTGATGCGGCGGAGGAGGAGGAGGATGGTGGTGGTGGTGGTCGTGGTGGTTGAGGAGGGCGGCCAACGTTAGTTGACGGCGTGGGAGGCGAGGGAGAGGTGGGCGAAGAGACGCTGCTAGGCGCAGTCCGGGTGCTGCAGTTGGTCCGGAGGTGTCCAGCAGGTCCGATTGGCGCCCGGAATGTCCATTGACATCGCGGACACGTTGGAGGCAGTTGGACGTTGGCGTCGCGAGTCGGAGGCGGCGTCGACAGTTGAGGTTTGCGTGTCGCGTTTGGCTTTGGCGGTGGTGATGCGGTTGGCTTCGGAGATTGCTGCGCCTGTCTTCACTCTTCTCCCCCACGTAAGTCTATCCCAGACGAGGTCTCCCCAGTTTGCCGGGTTGATCTGCAAGCGCTTCCGGGAGGTTTTCAGAGTATCCTTGTAGCGCCGGTTTCGACCTCCTTGTCGGCGTGAGCCTTTCGCAACATCTCCATAGGAAAGTCGTTTTGGTAGCCTCTTGTCGTCCATCCGTGCGAAGCTGCCCCTCCAGTGTAGTTGTAATTGTCTCAGAATAGCGTAGATTCTGAGGATTCCCGTCAACTCCAGCACGTTCGTGTCCGGGATCCGGTCCTGCCATCTCAGCTTCAGTATTCGACGAAGACAACTGAGATGGAAGTTGTTGAGCCTACGTGCCTGCTTCACGTATAACGTCCAGGTCTCTGCTCCATACAGCAACGCCGATAGGATGACGCCCTTGTACATCTTCAATTTCGTGTTGAGTTAAAGACTGGGACGATTCCAAACTGTGTTTGAAGACGACCGAAGGCTCGACTGGCCTTGGAAATCCAGTGGACCACTTCATCGTCGATGTTGGTGGTGAGGGAGAGGGTGCTGCCCAGATACGTGAAGTTATCTATCACTTGCAGTTGGGTTCCATGCACGCTGATTTGCGGCGCATTGTGGACTCTGCGGGTGGCGGTTGGTTCATCACCATCGTCTTCTCCGTGTTGATGATCAGGCCGAAGTTCTCGCGTGTGGCGGAGAGGAGATCCATGCTCATTTGCACGTCTCCTTCAGTAGTTGCATTGAGGTCGCACTCATCGGTGAACAGGTCATGGACGGTCTTTGTGGAGACACGCGATTGAAAGTGCATCTTCCGGTTGTTGACGAGGTGGCCGTCCTTATTGTGGGCGACGCGGATCCCTGGGCGTTCATTACTTTAGGCGTCAATCAGCATGACAGAGAACATGAGACTGAAGGGGTTAGGTGCGAGGACGCAGCCCTGCTTTACTCCGTTAGTTACCGAGGATGCCTCTGAGACAGTTCCATTGTTTGTGGCGCGCGCCAGCATGCCATCGTGGGGCTGACGCACCATCTGAGTGGAACGCTCGGGACAGCCGAATTTCTGCATGATTTTCCACGGTCCTTTGCGATTCACCGTTTCGAAGGCTTTCGTCAGATCCGCGAAGGTAGAGTACAGGTGGGTCCGCATCTCCTGACACATCTCTTGCAGTTGGCGGTCGGCGAAGATCATGTCCGTGGTCCCACGATGATTGCGGAAGTCGCACTGGCTTTCTGGCAGGAAACCCTGTTCCAGATGTTTGTTCGGACGGTGGAGAAGGATGCGTGCGAAGATGCTTCCGGTGATGTTGAGGAGGGAGACACCTCTGTGTTTGTCGCAGATTTGGTGCTTCCCTTTGCGCATGCAGAAGTAGACGATTGTGGCGTCCTTGAAATCCTGAGGGACTTGTCCTTGACTCCACATCTGAAAGAGCGCCTCTAGATGATCCATGAGTTACGGACCACCGTGCTTGTAAATGTCAGCAGGGAATCTCGCCCGATCCGGGCGCCTTCCCGCTTGAGAGCTGATGCACGGCCCTGGTAGTTTCGTGGAGAGAGGGCGGCAGTTCATTGGGGAGGCAGGGGGTGGGCGTAGACGCTGACGATGATGGCGAATTAGCCTCCCTGGAGAGGCAGGCGGAGACTCATTCGACGGTTGTTGATGCCCTGCGGCAGATAGGGTAGTCATCCACGATGTTCCATATTACAAAGGCGACGCCCGCGTCCCGTCGCTCTGCCCGGGGGCGAACGGTCCAAAAGAAGGTGTAGCCGACATCCACCTCCTCCACTTGGCCTTGTTCAGAGAAGCGGATCTCACTGAGTATACCGATGTCCACTTTGTAGTGCGCCAGTTCCCGAGCCACTAGCGTCGTCCTCCGTTCCGACCGGTTGCTCCTCTGGTTGTCTCAGAGGGAACCAACATTTCAGGCTACCAGATTGAGCGGAATCACCTTACCAGTCTGGCAACAGAGGAGATTCAACAGAACGAAATTTAGTTTTCAACAGGGACAAATACATACAAGCAGACAGAAGGCAAGCAGGCAAGAACAATTAAAGGTAGCAGAGCAACGTACGCTTGCCTGGGGCTTCATTTAACTCGTGGCATCCTAAGGTGTTCCAGGTGGAGCCTCATCACGGAGATGCCAATGTCGGCCGGCGGTGCTGAACTTACCGTGTGCGGAGATGCACACACGGATACCCTCGCTTGATTTAGCAGCCGGTTGAGGCGGTTACTAGGGGTGTGGCCGCTAGGCAGAGCCTGGCTTCGGGGAGCCAAATGTGAGAGTTGGGTGCCTTGGAAGTGGACGCTAGGCGTGGTCTGCACCTGCAGGCAAGCGACCGACCTACTAAGACCATCACGTGGACCCATCGCTGGACAGCCCAACACCCCGAACCTCACACATAGGTATGTATAGTAGGCGGCATAACTCACGAAACATGGTTACCGACATCTGGATGCTTAGTCTGGTGTACTACAGACGTTAGGCACTTTACCTATTAGCTTAATGTGTTAGGCATCCGAAGAAGGTATTCAAAGAGGCGAAATTCTTTGAGAGAGAAATAATCTTTATTGCATAAATTTTCGAGATTAGTCTCTCAGCTTATCTTCAGATTTATAGGCAGCGGGTGAAAGAATTGACTAATTGACCGCGCCTTACAAATGATTCTGTAGTTGGCCAAATTCTGTGCCAATGCGCGTACATTTCACTCTGTCATTCTGTTTGGGTTAGCTGCGTTCGTTTCCATTTGTCCTCGAGAATTTGCTTTGCGACATCTAGATCGATAGGCCTTTTGATTCGCGACCTTCCTTTGTTTGGCTGACGCCAACAACGTGAACTCTTTCCCATGCAAATTTGGGCCCAATGCCCGGTGGCGTATGGTTCCCCGAGGTAGATTGTCTTGCCTCCTCACACTAGCTGATGTTAATGTATACGGGTGGAGCAGGATTCCCCTGTGGCTACTACCGCCACATAAGAAGTAGCCAACCCTGTCATCACGATGTACAAGGTGTGTGCGTAAAGTGCTCGTGGGTTGGTGTGCCACTTGTATCTTGTTTCTTAAACAGCCTTTCGACAAGCTCAAATGCATTTTTCACATGTCAGGGAGTTCGTCAAGTGATTGCTTTAGTATCTAGGTAGCCGTATTGTTGGAAATACGTTTTTCCTGGAATGTTTAATGCTCGATCTACTGACGTACAAAATCGAGAGGGCATGCGTTTTGGGAAAACAGTGCAAGATGTGGTTTGGTAGCCCCACCTGCTGGACACGATACTTTTGGGGTTAGGGTTCGGGAGTAGGGGTTATAGTTAGGGGTTAGGGTTAGTGTTAGGGGGTAGCTCAACTATTTCCCAACCATCCAAAGTACAACCGCGCATTCCCAATAGCTTTTCTTTTGCATACAACTTTTGACCTCGTTGCCGGTGCGTTCCCCAGCTCCACCTGTAAAAACCCCCTACTGCCACCGGTACCGTATTAGAGTTGACTGGGGTTTATTCACTTCAGGTGGGGCTACATAACAACATCCGACCGAAAACAGTTTGAAAAGGTGCCTCCTCACCACTCGGTAACTTCGTCGGAGCGATGAGTCTTGGTTCGATTTAACAGGCTGTCGACTGAAATCTGCTATTGTGAGACAGGATGGTTACTCAGATAATGTAGGATTACCTCTGAGTATCTCTTTTACGATACACTGATGTATTAAATGATCAAGCAGTCTTTCGATGGACGAGGACATCTAAGAATGGAAGTTGTCCGTTGACCTTCGTTTCGAAAGGGGACTCGAGCCCTGAGAATGTAGAGCTAAGATTTGCATGAAACAAACCTTACTGATTTTTCTAGACGACGATAGATGCATCACATACGTAGCGCAGCCAAGAAACCGGATATAGATGAACCAATATATGCATCCTTTGGCTGCCGATAAGGTTGTTTAGTGAAGTAAAAGTTACATTCTGGACAGGGATAGGAACCCTGACAGAAATAAGTCATCGAACGTGTCGGTTTGCCTTCCGCCACTGAAATCGACTCAGCTGGATGCAAAGACACGTTGTCGTTGGCTCTATCGCACTGGTTAACGGGGCCACACGGACGAAACTTCTCAGGCCTGGTCGCCTCCACATTTGCCTATGCATCCCTCCTTACATTAATTCTGCTTGATAGTTCACGTCCAAAAGCTTTGTGTGTAGGTACAATCCGACCCATGTCGCATGAAGCCCGGTTTTTTGTCTATTTTAGTCTCGTATATGGTAATAAACCCAATTAAGGACGGTCCACCTCCCTCTCTACAAGTCAGCTACAAACACTACTGGCGATCAAGGGCTGCTTTGGAGATTGGACACCGCGGAATGGGCTCGTATTACGTAAATTCAGACGAAGAAAAGTTCGAAAAGTGAGTGATTTTTCCATACATTTGCGCTCTCTGCATTGTGGAAGGATTCCAGACGACCATAATGAGCGAAATGGAGTCCTTTTCTCTACATTTATTTAGGAAGAGTTCGTTCTCCCGAATACTTAAGAGAAAGAATCTTGCAAAATTTTCAGAAAGAAAGCTTTCTATTCACAGTGGATAAATTGGGTATACGAAATGAATAGCACCGTAGGATTAGGAACGTGACACACCTGCCTCAAACTGCAACTGCCGGCACCATTGACAATTGTCGGTGAATAATCTACGGTTCATAATCTATGCCAGATTATAAAATGTTGTCCGAAATTCTGAAATGCGTTTTCGATAAGAAGGATTACTTAGGTGGGGTTGTTATATTGATTATCATGCGGCATAGTCCCATATTATTTCGGACTCGCCAAGATGCAGGCTTTTGAATACTCTTCTTTTCGGCTTCCTGCAGAAACCGCGCCCAGTGTAGAATGATTACTTAAGTAGCATGCACTTATCGCATTGATTTCCGATGGTCTTATAAATTCAAATATAATAGAAAACGCACAAAATATGCTTTCTTTCACTCGTTTGTTATAAAATCACGTTGTCTTCTCATTTTATACTCTAATCAAGGTTATCTTTCGTTTTTTAAAAAGGGTTTCTTATTATGGGATTTTTAAGACCGTGCGACGCCAATGCATACAGCATCGCACATGTCCGTTTATCCATGCTCTTCAGCATGGTCTGCATCCAATGTAAAATTTTATGAGCTCTAGATGGCATCTTTCTAAAGACGTATAGGAATATATGATTCTCCTTACGCGGAAAGGGTGCACCTTGTAGACTGAAATCGCTAAACACTGATGCAACGGCTGATCTGGCTCAAAATTATTCGGGAATTGGGAAACTTTTTCAAAGCCTAAATATACACTTTCTTCGGATATAAAATTTGAAGGCAATGCGATGTCCTACCGAACGAGTAGAAAAGAGCACTTTTTTAGGATCTTAGAATATACTTGAATTTATAAGACCATCGAAAATCAGGGTGCATGCTACCTAATTAGTCATTTTTTATCGGGTGCAGTCTCTGAAGGAGTTCGAAAAGAAGCGCATTCAAAATCCGATATCCCACCGAGTCCGAAATACTATAGGACTACGCCACATGATAATGCTACAACCCTACCTGAGCGATCCTTCGCAATCGAAAACGCATTTCAGAATTTCGGCCAACATTTCATGAGATCGACCACTCACTTTATGACCTCATAACTGCAATCCAAACAAAGAGGGTGAAATTCCGTATGTAGCGAGTAAGGTAGGCCAAATGATGTACAATTGAGACAAAGTCCACGCGATTGGAGAACAGATAAAGTGGCGGCTCAAAGTCAAAGCCCGCATTAGGATTAGGGGTTTTCCACGTCTTACCCTCACCCTGCCTGTGAGATTTGCTTGGCTTGTGTTTGGGGAAGACGACTTCTAGCGAAATGAAGCCTGTCACACCATCACAATGCCACCCGAAGTAAGCGCATATGCGCCGCGCAGTAGTTTGTAGTGGTCGGTGGTCGTAGCCGGGCTTCAGTCATCATACCATCGTCACTAAGCATTTTGTCGAGGAGTACCTCGTCTTGATCGTGGATGTTTCTTCATTCTCATTTAGCGGGTAAGAATTCTCCAAAATAGGTTAAAATGTTTATCTAATTGTGTATATATTTTAAAAAGTATATAGAATGCCTTCCGTATTTTTAGTGGGGTCTCGAGCGAAAAGACCATTTTTCTCAGAAACGAGAGCATTATACAAACAGATAAAAGAAAAGTTATCAAAGCTGATGTCCCGGAATTCTTCTGCATACGTCATTTTGCAAGTGTCTTACACGAAACACCATCTTTAATTGCGTTTTTGTGAACGTACACCATGTGCACCGCAAAATTTCGGGCTTAAAAACTACTGCTACAGCGCAAGTAGCAACCGATACAAAGAACTTAATTCCCCTGACTTGCGTCACAATAGGACTACCTTGGTTTAATGAGCTAGAATAAGCACCCGGACTATAAAACCAGGATAACTAGTGGTTATTGTTTTGTTCATAATTTCTTTCAGGACCCTTTAAGAACACTGTTTTCAACCGTACGCGTAACTCAACCCAACTTCTTCGCTCTAGGAAAATGTCCTGAAGCAGTGCCAGGGATTAACACGACAGTCAATAATATTTTGTATTTTAAGGAGTACATCGAACCTTTTGATAGTCTTTCGACGCATTTATACTGATGCCTAAACGAACTAGACAGCCTGACGTACCAAGCAATTCTGCTAGTTTTATTACGCCTCGCACCGGACTGACATTCTAGCTGTTTGAATTCGTCGAACTCTCCTATATCTCCATCTAGCCTTAGCTCATTATTTTTGTGTGGATAGTTTTAAATCCTACAACCTGGCCAGCAAAGTAAACTTTAGCTAGGTCCTTGCCTGATAATCTGACTGTCCCGAATAGCGACGTCCACTTCGTCCCACGAGGTGGGTACTTCAGTGTTGACTTGCTCGTGAATTTGTTTATGATGAAGCAGGCCTACGCTGTATCCACCTTACTCCCTCCTCTCGAACCCACCAGGCTTTGATAGCAAGACAAACTCAAGACGATTGGAGGTGGGCGTGGACGCAGAGGCTGATAAATCTAGACAGCCAGTCAACCCGTGGCACTCACGACCTGGTCCTTACTCCACATGTGTCAGGCCGCGATACAGGACTTCGAATCTCACTTGGAGGTCACATGAAGACGGAACCATTGCGGGATTTTCCGTCATTTGACAACCTTCCAAGCCACGACTTAGCTCGTCGCGGCAGACTCAGGAGCTTTAGGTTTTATTGTAGTGAGGGGAGTGCTGATTTGTGGTGTGGATGATTTCCTTAGTGTCGGCCTTACTCCATCTATTATCATATGCGGCGGCGATCTGTTCGAGTCCGACCTGCTGGGAATGAAATTGGGTTCAGTGACTAACAAAGGTAATATCGACCCGTTTACGTGTATTACACACGACTTGGTCGCAACCCTATGTACATAAGCTCACGCCAAAGCATAGGCTTTTCACTTTAGTGAAAGGTTAGCGCTTTTATAGGCAACGTCTCACTTGCTATAACGATTTCAAAGGAAGTCGTATGCACACTGTAGCAGTGGTGCGTGATGTGTTGGTGTAATAGGTGTCTCATATGTGTTTTCTGTGAAGCAGGTTTGTGTTTGGTTTACGCGTGTGTGCGCAAGTCTTGTTGACCATGTCTTGACATCGGGCCCAGGTGGGGAGGAGGAGAGGGTGCGGCAAATGCTTTGAAAGTCTACTCTCACTATAAACTAATTCACGCGCAAGTCACCGTGCCTGCTCCACCATGCTGTGGAGCACACGATGGACATCACTGGACACGGCGGTCGAACTGTCGTGTGTGCAGGTAGAGCAAAGTGTTTTTATGGGGTCTGGGCTGTGCTATTTTAGTAAAGATGTTAATGGACGCACACATGATCGAAAAGGCCAATTTAATGTCTAAATGTCTAAGAGCACTGTGAGCAGGCAAGCCATCTATGAACTGTGTGCCGCTGCTCCAGGTACCGGTTCGCCGGTCGCAGTGCAATGAATTTGTAAGTAACCGACCAGACCACCTCATGCTTGAAATTTATGGTAGCCGTAGGGAGAAGTTGGAATTTAACCCACAGAATTAGTGGCGACACTGGTAAGGTTAGTGGTAGAGGAGTCGCAGAGGAGACACAATCGCTGGAATGAGTGCTCTATTAGCCTGACCTTTTGGATTCTCACACGAGTCCATCATCAGAGATAGTCAGATAAGGGTAGTGGATTGTCCAGGTGTTACAATATTTATAGGATGTAGTTGCTAGGCCGCTACCTGCCTATCACAGTTGGTAGCTCCCGAGTGCATTCACAGGTCGACTGGCCAGGTGTTGAAGTATGCCGTTGCCATGCCGTTGCTATGCTCCTGTGTGCCGGTCAAGATTATCGGCTCTCACACTCATCGCACGCCACCGAGTGACCGACTACCGGATTTCGTCATCCGTGTAGACTCTTGGGTGATTTGGCTCGCCAACATTGATACCGGGGACAGTGGTTATCGGCACGTTCTCCTAGCGGCTGACTACTCTGCCTAGGCCAAGTCTCGGCGCCGAACATAGAGCGGCAGGTCGTTGCGCTTGCTGATTGATTGAGGACCGGGAAACGATGACACGAGCAGTTTACGGCTTACGCGTTTGTCCCCTCCAGCAAGAATTTCTGTTTCGTCAAACCTGAATGTGTGGTTGGGTCCCGTCGAATGAGCCGCGACTTCGGAGTTACATCGTTCTTCCTCACTGCTGCCGCGTGCTCGGCCAACCGCGTCTGAAGTAGTCTTCCGGTTTCTCCGACATAGTTGTTTTGCCCACAACTGCACCATGTACGGTAAACGACTCCAGATGTTTTCTGTCGTGGCAGTGGGTCTTTCAACCTCATGATCTGGCGCCTTAGGGTTGCTTCCGGTCTGTTTGCAACTCCAATTCAAAGGGGCGTAAGGAGGCGGCTGACGCTTTCTGGGACATTCTTCACGTACGCGACAGCTCGCCGAAATTTGGGGCCGGTAGGATTTTGTCTCTCACCTCGTTTACGCTGGCACTGGTTAACGAAGTTGCGCGGGTAGCCATTCAGCCAAAGCACCCGTCGAAGGTATTGTAATTCAGCAACCTTGTGTTTCGGTTCACTGCAGTGTCTCCACCCACTGGTATAGCGTCCCTATTCAATTGCGTTTGTGACTGATTGGGTGGTTGTTGTAGCCCAGTACATGCGTTGTGTTTGTCGCTTCCCTGAATACTTTGGTTTTTAGGCCACCACAATCCTTGTGGCAGACGAGGACATCAAGGCCAGCCGGCTGTTTCCCGCTCCCTCCATCGTAAATTGAGTGGCTGAGAAGACGGCATTGAGGTGTTCCTTGAATTTCAGCACCTCAGCCCGTTCGATGACGTCGAAGGTAGAGGAGTCATACTTTAGGGAAGGTGGTGTGGTCACGGTGACGCACTGTGGTGAATCCCGCCTTCGTGTGCATATATATGACCGAAAAGACCCATGCGGTCAGTGTGGGCAAGTGGGGCGGGAATGGCAGGCGTACGTTGTGGTTCCGGGCACGGTTTTACCGCTCACAATGAGATGAATCTTGAAGTGACCGATCCGGCCGACGTGCGATTCGAAATTGCGGCTTCAGTGGGGGCAAGTTGGAACTGAGTTCTCATTGTTGGTGGAAGGAACGGTGATGCTGTTGGGGACAGTACAGAATTATTGTCTCTAATGGTAACGTCGCTTGCGAGGTGGCAGGTGGGTTTATCATGTTGACATTGCACTAAGTCCGGAGATGTCAAGCGAAGCCGGTCTGTGCCCTGAATGTCTGTTGACAATGTGAGAATGATGGCCAGTTTTGGTGTCTGCAAAGCTGATCTGTGGTATTCGAAATTTAGGCGTTTCCCTGTTCACATTGGCCATCTCCATGTGGTAGACTTTATAGACTACTGATCCAGTCCTTATGTCAGTGTGCCACGCTTGCCGATTTTAAGCGATGTTTTCCCCAGGTATCCTGATTAATTTACGGGTGTTTGAGCGATGTCCTCTGAGCGTCGTTGTATGGAGACTTTCCTCTGGCTTGGCTGTGCCCTCTACATAACAATTAAATATGACATGCAGTGAAGTGTGAACCTCCTCTCCTCCGGCCGCTCCAACTCCCTGCTGGCAATTTGCATGGAGAGGACCGCGATTATGCACCACCAGGCGCCAAATGATGATTTAAATGAACCCAGGGTCACCATCAGTGGCACTCGCTTCACCAGTAAAAAATTAATGTACTTCGACCGGCCAAGTTGTGAAAAACGCGACAGTGGACGCTCTGACTACCCGAGCAACGAGGCCCCAACCAAGAGCTGAGTTCTTCACAACCGGGTAATCTGAGGTATTCGTATCTTTCAAAGAAAACTATTGAAAAGTGAGTCTGGCAGTCATTTGGTGGGTTCTAGACTGATTGCTCAGGAAAACCTTCTTGGGCAGGAAACTTTCTGCATTATACTTGGTGCATTCCATGCGTCACAATAGGTTAGGCGGGTAACTCGACCCACAGCTCTCGGTTTGAGTCTCGTAGCTAAGGCGGTTAAAACATTGACTGTGAGTAGTGTCTTGACTTCGAATCCCACCGAGGTTGCTGAGTTTTGCCAACTTTGGTCAGCTGAAGTGCAGGAATCTATTTACTGTTGTGAGGCGCGTGTCATTGATAGTAATCTCGGATTCTTTTTTATCAGCATTTGGCGCCGGGCGATGCATGGTCACTGTGGTCGTATGCAGAGTAGTATTCTGTCAGTTCGCTAGTCGATGTCGATCCCCGGCTACACCTCACGCTGAGCGTCTATCAGCAAAGCGGAGAACATGAGACCGAATAGGGTGGGGACGAGTACACTGCCCTGCTTCACCCCTCGAGTGCCTCGGAGATCCATCCATTATCCGTGACGCGTACCATCATCCAGTCGTGTTGTTTTCTTACCGTACCGAATTTCGGTACGATTTTCCGGAGTCCATCGCAGTTTACCGTGTCAACAAGAGTGGTGTAGAGGCTGGTCCGCATTTCCTGGCGCTTTCAATGGGATTGGCGGGCCACGAAGATCAGGTGGATGGCTCCATAGGGTTTCCGGAATCCTTTTTGCTGTTTCTGGGGGGACCTCCCGCCCATGACGCGTCTCCAGGCTATTGAGTAGGACTGTGGCAGATATCTTAATAGCGGTGCCGAGAGGAGGTATTCAACGGTGTTTGTCAAAAATTTTACAGTGTCCTTTGGGTTGACATTGGTGTCCACTCGTGGAGGCTAATTAATGACATCTTCACAGATAATGGACGGATAGTTGACGACACCCTTGAATTGATGGGCTCAACGTCCCAGACTCTGCCACTCCTACATTTCCACTCCGTTCTCCCTCCAAGTAGCGTGGTCTGTACCAACGCGTACATTGAACTCACCAGGATCAACAGCTTTGTCTACCATCGCCACAGTTTTTTAGGAGGGCATACTGGTTTTCGTAAAATTTGTTCCTCACGTCATCGGCGTTGGGCATTGGAGGGCGCAGTCACTGACGCCGATGGCGAATTTTTTCTCGCTCTATGGCAGCCTTATGGTCGTGAGATGATCGTCGGTGCCGGGCCTGGCCGCTGTGCTAACCATGGCTTAGTGGAGCGAAAGGTGATAGCTGAGTGCCATAAATGGACGGATTAGTAGTATCTACCATGCTCATCTGTGCGTCTAATGGGAATTCCCAGATTGTTACTTAAAATTCCTTTTAAGACCATAGTCTTGCCCATTTTTGGCAGCTTAAATAGGGTTGTGTTCGTTGCCGTTCCGTACATGACAGTCTGCAGCAGTGTACTTGCGGCAGGGTACCGTTCACGGTGTTTTATCGTGTAACAGCGGTCCAGCCCCACTGACAGCCCACGGATGGCCGTACAGCTGCGGCCATGGTCCCCATTCACAGCACCTCGTACACCCCACTTCTTAATCATACAAACGCTTTAGTAAGCCACGAAATCCCTGGCGTCCATACCCCTGTT
This sequence comes from Spirometra erinaceieuropaei, assembly GCA_902702965.1. Classification (NCBI taxonomy): domain Eukaryota; kingdom Metazoa; phylum Platyhelminthes; class Cestoda; order Diphyllobothriidea; family Diphyllobothriidae; genus Spirometra; species Spirometra erinaceieuropaei. The sequence continues at coordinate 372,492 of CACRXP010000173.1, read as the reverse complement.
TTTCTTCCAGGCATATCATTTTAAAGTGATTTGAATATTTGCATGCTATATAGGAGATCGCATCTCAACCAGTTGGGCAGGCTCAACACTGGCCCGATTTTCCCTCTTGGGAAACCGACCCTTCCGAGCCACGCTTCGATGTGTTTCGTCGCCGCACATGTTTGGTCGTCTTACCGTTTACTTCTTCTTTCCTTTAGACCGGCCCAGGTTAAGGAAAACACCCTGCGGTCCTTCCAGTCAGCAGTAAACTATGTAATGTTTTCACTTCCAAGTTTCTGTATTTGTATTTTGACTGCTAAGTAGCAAGTAAAAACTATAAATTGTTGATGACTGCATCCACACGTTAATTTGATGTATTTGTATGCGTACACGTGTGGCTACTTATTTCCATGTGCGCCTGTGTTTGCGTTTCGTAAAGGTCGGATGTATCGGGTGTCTACGTAGGCGGCACACCATGTATGGCTGCCTCATCACTCCACGAACTTCGCCGCACGTGGTGATTGCTCCGTTCAGTATCTTCTTTGAATCCTACTCTCGCATGTGGCTCCACACTCCGTCAATCGCTTCCGGTGACGCCGAAACTAATGCGGATAAACCTTTTCCTGGTATGACCGCCCCAAGGAATAAAACTGTGCCATCGCTACCAAAACAACGTCAGTAAGCCGTCTTTCTGCGGGGAATCAGCTACCGTCTCATCGCAATACGACTCCCACTCCGCGCAAAGTTTCCCACAGCCATCAAGAACGTCAGTGTTCTGACATTGCCAAGTCCTGAAGTATCAAGGAAAAACATACGAGGATCAGCGTGCCCTCGTGTGTGTTCCGGAAGCTGTCAAACGAACTTTTCTCGACAACTTGAAAACAGAAGTAGGCACGGTCCAAATTACTTGGAATTACTACCTAGTCCTCACGAAGCTTGAAACTGTTACAGTAATGTATTCTTGCTGAAAATCTGCACCGCAGGCACCGAAGGCAACACCGCATTCTTTCATGAGGATGAATATTCGCTCACGACAGTAGCGACTACCAGGACTGCATGTTCGTCGGGCGGACAAGGCCGCCTCGACGTACCTATGACGGAGGTAATGTTTGATGGTGAATAATGCTGAACCGGTCACTGACCGGTCATCTCGAAGGCAAGACAAATCCAGTTACAAAGACGGCCTTGGGGGAAGACAGCACGAAAGCATCTGAACACGACGGTAGTGGACTACACCGAACAGGAATAATGAAAACTTGAAGGGTGAAAATTCTGGAATGCATGGAGCGGATTGCACAACACCACCGTACTACTGTCGCTGAAGTCCGTAGGTCTGCACATCGACAATATGTGGGCTAGTTTGATAAAAACACAGAAATTCAGCGCACGTTTTCTAGGAAAACACAGCTTCACATGTCACACACAAACAGAAATTTCGTTGCAAACAAAGCGCAATTATTTCGGTGCCAATTTCAGGTGTAATAGAAACCAGGGAAGATACAAAACACTTGGAAGGTTACAAAGACCGAAAACACTAAAGCTCGCGGATCGTAGTGAAGTGAAGAACTTATTGGTCACCCGAACGGCTGACCCACTGTAAACTGTCGAAAGTGTGCCGCTGATAAGCTCAGATAGAAACACCCTGTTGTTAGAAAAATCGTCGATATTGAATCGCTAGGCCGAGCACTTTAGATGCGCCTCCACGTGTCTATTTTCACAAATAGAAATGAATGTTGACTGTGCTAATCCGCCATCTTTGCAGCTGTCAACCAGAGCGTCGCAACATATGTTTGGTGAGAACCTGGGACACTGACTCCGCTGGTTCTCATTTTTCGACCACTCCCAAATCAATGCTTTATGCTCACGTTGTACGCCTTAACAATTCAAGACAAAACCACCAGCTAGGCAGCGATCACCGTACCATCCGTCTTCTCGGTTTTGCTAGTAGAACTTCCACTTTCTTTTCCATCTTTCGATTGGTTTCACACACGAGGCCGGGGCTCGCATAGGCGAAATTTGGTTTCTGGAAGCATCCGAAAACAACCGACACTATCCTTTTTGCAACGCGGAAACTTCCGGAAAGTACCACTAAATCAAAACCAGTTTCTACTTTTTCCGATTTCACAAAGGCCTACGAAAGCATGGGCTGAAACGGATTCTATCAAGCCTCTGTGAAGTGTATATGTCACAAATGATTCAAGCTGCTGACCAAGAAGATTTACGATGGCGCGTGTCACGGACAACGTACCCGCCTCAGAATCATCCGCGGCAACGAACCTGGGCAGGGGCGGTTGCTTACTTGCCACAGCCATCTTCAGCGTCATGTTTTCTGCAAAGGTGATGGACTCCTACCGTGCGAAGCGACCGAGAATCTGAATCAATTGTCGAACCGACGGGAATGTGTTCAACATCCACCCGAATGTACGCTGCTTCGAAGATTTGTAAAAGAGCAGGATAAGCGACCGCTCGCCAACGATCACAAACTGAGCACCACAGCCAAGGCGGATATAAAATGATGCTTTGATCCCGTCGTCTAGGTATGAGTCAGCCGCGGGGTACACATAATCCTTAATCATTGCCATTGACAATCGCCCCGTATTTCTGGGCACAACCATCTCAAGAGACATTAAAATCGACCGCGTGGTACCGGCCCGGATCCTCCAAAAGTCAACGGAAACTTTAACAGGCTTCAATCATCCGTGTAAAATCGCGAAAGCATCCCCGTAACACCAGACTGAGGATGCCCATGGCAGTATTCATAACAAAAACTCTTTACGGCGTGGACTCCTGGCCAGCTTACGAATCCAGGTGAACCATTTTCACTTCAGCTGTTTTCAGTGGATAGTGAAACCAAAGTGGCAAGAACGGATTCCAGACACTCAAGTCCCGTAATCGACTGGCATGCTCAGCCCACGTTATTTTGTGAAGCCGATCCAACTGCGATGGAGCGGCCACATCGTGAGTGTGTCTGTGTCTACCCATATACTTGAGCATATTTGCTAGATATCCGCAAAGAGATTTTCTATCCTTTTCTCCTCAACATAGGGCGCGGACTTCGTAGAAATGGATGTTCAACTCACAAAGGACTTCCAAGTGGTTGTCTATCATGACTTCGAAACCGTGATTACGCCTCGAAAGGTTGGTACTTTTGGTCTTTCCATATATTTCCATCTATTTGAGCGGGTCCAAACAGTAAAAAGTGTTTATAGGGCCAAAGATGCCTAGCTTCTCGCGTAGGGGGAACCTTGTTAGCCTTCAACAATAGTTTTGCTTCCCGACATTCGTACAACGGCCCCACTCCCTTTAATATTGATTCAGTTCTTTTTTACTTTCATTTTGAATTCTGTTGCATGCCCTTTTAGAAGCGTCGAGGCGAACTTCAGAACCTGTCTGTTGCTGTAAAGGATCTCCCGTATTCTGCACTCCGTGAACTTCGACTCCAGCATGCCAGCGTCCTGAATAAACAGCAGACTTACGAAGGTTCGTCCTGTCTGACGGGCGCATTTGGACGAATTTCCCCATTGAATCTATCCTCATTTTCAAATGTTCGTTTTCTTAGAACTAGACGGCGACGATCTGGACCCCTTTGAGCTGCAGATGTTCCCTCTCTTGCGGGATTGTCTTCAGTACGTGGATCCAGACGTTGGTTTTGACATCGAAATCAAGTATCCACTAGAGCTTAAGGTATGGGACATTTTGCCTCCGACTTTTAATGTTGATTCGCCTACTTTGCTAAAATTGCGTTGGTTACTTTCCTCATCTTGTCTTTGATAATTATTGCCTTAGGAATAGGACGGCTTTCCTCCTCAGACTGCGAGCCTACAAAGCCACAGTTGCACGAGAAACACTGCGTTAGTTATTCGATTCAATTATAGTAAAATCTCGTAGACGTCTTTGTGAGTCCCTCGGCAACCGTAATGTCATTAAAACAACAACACATCTGTGCCGCGTTAGACTGGAGGAAATGCCTTATCTGCCGCAGCGCCTTCATTCATCTGCGGTCTTCTTGGCTCAGACTTCTATTGGGACAGGGAGTGGGGAAAGAGCGAGGTCAATGGTCGTTGTACCTAGTACAGTACGTGACCGAACTCATGCGATGTTGGCCGAAATTCTGAACTGCGTTTTCGATTAGGAAGGATTATTTGGGTGGGATTGTAATAATGCTTATCCTGCGACATAACTCCATGGTATTTCGGACTCGCCAGGATGTCGACTTCCTGCGGAAACCAAACTCGGTAAAATGACTACTTAAGTTGCATGCGTTTTCACATCGATTTTCGATGGTTTTATAAATTAAAATGTATTTTATGGAAAACATGCACAAAATATGCTTTATTTTGCACGCTTGGTAGAAAGTTAGGTTGTCTTCATATTCTATACTCGTAGAAGGGGTATATTTTGGTTTTGAACAAGTTTTTCAATTTCTGAATAATTTTGAGCCAAATCAACCGTTGCATTGGCGTTTAGCGATTTCAGTAAGCAAGGTGAATGCTTTTCGCGTAAGAAAAATCATATATTTCACCATGCCTTTAAGAGGATACCGTGTGGAGTTCATAAAATTTCGCAATAGATACGGACTATGTTGTACATTTCATGAGGAGCATTGGTGAACGGACATATGCGACTCTGTATGTTTGGACATCGCACGGTCTTGAAAGCCTCATAACTAGAAACTTTTTTTTAAATCGAAGGGTAACCTTTCTTAGGGTATAAAATGTGAACGCAACGTGATTTTCTATCAAACGAGTAAAACAAAGCGTATTTTTATGCATGTTTTTTTTATAAAAGATGTTTGGATTTATAAGACCGTCGAAAATCAATGCGAAAAGTGCATGCTACTTAAATTGTCACTTTTTACCGAGTGTTGTTTCTGCAGGATGTCGAAAAGGAGTGCACTCAAAAGCCGGAATCCTGTCAAGTCTGAAATGCTATGGGGTTATGTCGCATGATAATCATTGTTACAACCACCTAAGAAAGCCTTCCTAATCAAGAACGCTTTTCAGAGCTTCTGCCAACGTTTCATGAGATTGGTCTCGCACCGTAGTTAGCTGCATTCACTTTATGGTGAGAAAGGGCACCTGAACGCCGCCGTCACCGCTTTCATCACGGCACTGTTATATGCTTTCATCTGATATTATATTCTTTAAATATGGGGACATTGGCTCCTTTTCAGCAGTCTTTTTCACTTCACAATAAGTTTGAGAATTTCAGTCTGTGTCTAGTGACTTTGGGCGCGTATCTGTAAGTTAGATTGCCGTCAGCATTTGCGTTGTTGACTTCGGCTTCGTGATATTCCGACATATAAAGGTGAACTTTCTGGACTAGGTAGTAAAAAATCCGTTAGACGTCTGCTGGACCCTGTTATCAAAAGACATGCGAAAACCTTACCTTTTTCCCAAAAACCTGCTTATTTTTGTCACACGCAGACAGCCGGAGCCCACCACCGACTGTCCTGGCACTATTTTGCCACCGGAGCCAGGTGGGTGATGGAGGGGCGAGTGCGCATGTCTGCCTTGCTATAAACTAATTCAAGCACAAATCTCCGCTCTTCGTTCGCTCCTTGGGACACGCGGTGGACGTACTCGTTTGCGATAGTCCAACTGCCATCGCTATCGGACTACCATCATTTCTCACAAATAAACAGCGGACTCAATTTTTTGTGTGAACGAAAATTTTTAGCTTTCTGCATTAAAGTAGAAAAGTGAAATTAAGTCACTGGAAGGACAAAATGATGACGTAGTTTGAAGAGCCTGCGTTTGATTTGGCGGTAGAAATTTGCTGTCACTCGTCGCATCAACTGTAGAGACTTAGTGCAAAGCTCAGACCGGTCGTTATTTGGAATCCGATGATTTCAGCAAAAGATTTCCTTATGAAGCAAGAGGACCTCCTTGAACGTACGGGAATCCGAATCGACTTTGCTATGATCTCGGTGTGAATGCACAAGAACCGCCTAATCTGACTATCGCGTTTGGACTGCCTTCTGGTGTGCTGGAATCGGTTTGCTCCAGCTGAATCATCCATAATTTCTTATCTTCGCGTTTACTTACCGCTCGAGGCTACAGTCGCGAGTGCATCAATCTATGATTGACCTCTTTGATTTAGCCTGTGGTAGTTACCATGTGGACGATTACGACAGAGGGATTAAATAAGCCAGTGAATGCAGGACTGTTGTGCGTAGTTCAATCTGGCCATAAAAGCATGCTTGCCGCTATTCGGATGGAAGAATGCCGGAAAACTCGTATTTAACGCTCATCTGGTCTATCAGTATCTCCACTTTCTTTTCTCACCCGGTCTAACATGTCGAAAATATACCAAACCCCATAATGCCCCCGTGTTTCCACGGATCCTGCATTTACTAATGCTAAAGAAATATTAATGCAACTTCATAATCTAAGGAGTTATTACCCATTTTGCCTGCGGATGTCCACGACGTCACAACCTTTCGAACTACATATATTCCTGCATACCAGAAGCGCTTGTTGAGGCAAATGATGAGAAAGAGGAAAGCAACAGTTAGATTGTTCACCGTCAACTGAATTTTACGGCGTACTTACCGTATACCTTCTGATTGCGAATCGTCCGAGTTGTCTTAGTCACGTCTGTTAGCTACGTGGCCCACTGGGTATTTGTCCTGACCCAAAGGGCCTCTTCTAGTCGGCACTCCTGCTGAGAGTGCAGCTGAGAAGTCACCGGTTTATCCCCTTTACGTGTTCAGTGCTTTCGGGTATGTGCATTCCCTTCGTCTCTTAGCGTTTTAAGATATATTGCAATAGTTAAAATTGTGGATTGTACGAAATTTCTACTGCATTAATGAGTATACAGAATTTCGTCAGTTCACGTGGTGGCAAACGCGTCGAAGTAGATTAAGACACTTCGTAGCCAATAACGTAAATTTATGGGATTGACCTCTCCGCGCATAACTAAGCGTACACGCCTCGGGGAACCCTACGGGCGAAGTTCCTGACGTTTGGAAGGTATTGTGAAATCTAGGGGGTATTTTACTCGTAATCGGGTAAAACCATCGCCACCAGGTTGTTTGTGATTTGCATGATGAGGTGACGGAAGGTGTGGGTGCGTAGGTGTTTGCCGCCGCTAGGCGAAAGCGGCTTTTCCAGTAGGGTTTTGCTCTTTTAGGCTCAGTAGAGCTTTTTCACCGAACCAGCCCTGATATCGTCGGTCTGAGGGCCCAAGGATCTCGTTGGAAGCCGTATAGATTTCGTCTCACAACGTATTCCGGTTGTTTTTGACACTCATGTAAGTGTGCAGCTGCTGCTGTTTTTTATTCCAAACTGGAGACTGTGTTATCCCACCATTCGGCCTCTCACACCACCTTTGTCACCAATATACCCCAACGATCTGTCCCCAGTATTAGATCGTCTAGTTGTTGTCACTGATAGTTTATTCATGTTGTTTTTGCTTATGTTTCGAGCAACAGTTATCACCAAAACTGGTGTAATTCACGTATATTACTGTCCGTTTTGGGTTATCTGAGGGAGATGGAAAGTTTCAGACAGCCAGATTGAGCGAAGTAACTCTTGCTGTAGACAGGTGAGAATGAATATTGTTTCTTTTACTGTTCCAACCACGCTTGCGATCCCGGTCGCAATAAACTATATGAAAATAGAAAGCCCACATTTCAGTAAACTCCTCTGGCCCATTCCTATGTGATTGGGCTAGCATCGCTGATTGAACACTTACATTGCTGTTTGATTTCACCAGCACCTTCTTTTAATGAAGTCCGATGCAAATTATCCTTGCCTGCGCACAGGCGATGCATTTTTTTCAGTCGCAATCTCTTTGTTGGGGTCGGGGGGCTGGTGTTCTGGAGGAGTGCCAATGGGTGATCAAGTTGAATTGCGCGTGCGTTCGATTATAACGAGGAAGGCTTGCATAACATTGGCCTCACTCATTTCCAGTCTGATCTGGATTCAGCAGCTAGGCTACGTTAGACCATTGTCAGTGAAATAGGACACAGCGACTGACCTGGTACAAGGATTTCGTCTACACATGTCACGACATGCCTGGTTTCCTTCTGTTAACAAAGTCAGACTTTGCACAATTTCCACATGTGTGGAGACCGTCTGACCTTCTTAGTCTAGCTTATCTGCCTGTCGAAGCAGCTGCGGGGGCGTAACCGTTCCGCTGAGCGCAGCCTTGTGGAACTCCAGATGAGATCTGGATGCTAAATAGGGAAGCTGGGTGCGCTCATAGTTAGCCACTGGTATTCCGAATGCGTTCTGGAATTTGGTGCGACTCCTAATCCAAAGTCGCTAGATATTCCTGGACTCCCTCTGTGCGTTGGGCTTCGTAATGTAGGCACAGCAGTTGGCTTATCTCATTAAATTTTAACTGAGATTCTGAAATGCGTTTTCGATTAGAAAGCGTTACTTGAGTGGGATTGCAATATCGAATATCGCGCAAAATGGTTCCGAGATATATTAGTCGCTACAGAATGGTGACTTCCGTATGAACCCGTATCCGGCCGTCTTCAAGAACTACACGGGAAAAATGATCATTTAACTAGTATGAGTTTTTCATATTGATTCTTGATGCCCTCGTAAATTTAAATACATTTTACAGAGAACACGAGCAAAAGTATTCTTTCTCGCACTCATTTGGTAGCAACTTACATCTTCTTTAAGTTTTATACTTGGAGAAAGGGTAACTGTCATTTTTGGAAAAAAACTTCCTCGATTCCCAAATGATTTTTAACTTGACCTGTAGCTGCTCTTGCGCCTACGGTTTCCAAACCACACGCTATATGCTCACCATGTAAGGAAAATCATACATTTCTCTGGTCCACCAAGAAGACGTCAAATAGGACGCGTGTCGTATACTTCTGAAGTGGCATTTGTAAACAGAGAGATACGATGCTGTAGAAATGGATATTTAACTGTCTTAAAAACCTCATGATAACAAGCTTTTTCTAAACCGAAAGATTTCCCGTCAAGTGTGAAATTTAAAAAAGACTCGATTTGCAACCAAATGTGTATATGAAGTGGTATTTTTAATTCCGTTTTCTGTATATGTTTGAGGAAAACCCACCGACACCTAATCAAGGGTGTCTTCCTTTTAATAGTAAACTTTTTCATAAAACTATCATAATTAGTAGACCGTTTCGATTTATTTTCAGAAAATAGTAATTGATTATTTGGATTTCCCAACACGTGTCCTTAAACTGTTAAGCCAATATGTCATGGGCGTCAACGGAAAGGGTATACCGCGTTAGCAGTGAATTCCTGAGCAAAATCAGCTTTGGCTGCTAAGACAATTTCTAAGCAGAAACTAACATGCCACGACCTTGTCAGCTAATTCTGCCACTAAAGTAAAATTCCGCACAGGCACACTATGTCCAAATTGTGTACCTACATTGTCACTTAACGTGAATTTTTCAAGTCCCTGACCGATTTTCGTAGTTGTCTTTCGCCTAATTTTCATACTCTGCGACCAGATGGAGGACGGATCTAACTCTGGCTAGACCCTCTAGGCCCCAAGCTGATTAGGATATTACTACGATTGCTATTTTGCAACTTATGTTTTCTTTTCAGAAGGGAGGCAGCGAGATGGAGAATTTCTTCGAGCGTAATCTCTACATTGATACCATACTAAAGGAGATTTACCAGTTTGTGGGGAATCGTCGGATTCTCTTCTCGTGCTTCGATGCAGATACATGTGCTATGTACGTGAATTCTTCTTCCTATCCCCCACTTTCTTTTTGCTCATATTTTCATCAGAAATGAGCCCGAAAGGTGGTACATTGTTTTGGAATCATCTGACTTCAAGATCTCGACGTTTTTTTCCCGACTGGTGTTCTGGTCGTGGACACAGAAACTCGACCTGCCCAAACCACTGTATTTTCCGGATACATCAGTTGCTAAGTCTCCTGACTTTTGCGAGTCAGTAACTTACAGAACCCATGGTCCGCTGTTGTAGACCTGGACGTACCTGAGTCTAACCGGGCACACTCGAATCACGATCCTGTACTGAATCTCAGGGCAAGGCCACAGATAATTTCTGAGTTGGCAGACCACCTTATGTACAAGTCATATTTCTTCCTCACGTTATAGGGAAACCGCGGCTCATTAAACAACCTACCAGTTTGACTATTCTGGGGAAGGAAGGCACCGTGCTGTTTGAAGCCATGACAACATTGCCGCGTTTCGAACAGACATGCGGCCACAGGTGGATCGATGATAGACTCTAGTTTATTAACTTACCAATACGGAGATGGTAATTTTTCACTTTATTTTGGAAGAAGAAGGTAAATTGCACAAGACAGAGGGCCTCAGGTTGTTTATTTTGTCTTAAAATCATGGTTCGCGGTCTGGCGGTGACTTATCTCGCGGTATACGTCACGATGCTATGGAGGAGAGGGGTAGGACCTATGGTTATGCATGAGAAATACAATATTCTACGTAGAGCTTCCTGCTGCCATGCAGTATCGCCGCTGAACTAGTGTGCGTAGGATATATGAAGAGGATTAGTAAGCAGGCAGAGCCTTCGGAAAGGTCTTACTAGTAGATACCCTATCACCCATTCCAACCCAGGAGCAACTAATATTTTCTGGAATTTTTGCGGACACACTTGATGCAATAGTTTTGTAATTGTCACCAACCATCCAAAGGCCTTTCATTTTTTTAATCGACGACTTGAACTCAGACTTGGACTTATGACTGAAAAACGGGGGTTCAGATGGGGAATTGCATCGATGAAACATCTCACAGCAAAGAATATGAGAAATATAAAATAAATGTTTTCTCTGCATTGTTTTCACGACTCGCGTTATGGGCGATTTACTCCTGCATGACGCCGCGTCCGCAGAACTTGTGCGGACTGGCAGGGGACTGTTTCGTTGTTGCAACGTGAATTACTATGTCGTCCAACTGATCTATAGAGTGTTTGTGTTGCAGAATCCGATTAAGCATACTGATATACCCAACTTCGCGTCCCGGAAAGCGTTTTTGAAGTGGCGAGCTCTGAGATATCCGTTCGTGCACACTGGCGAGTGGGAACACGACCACACAGCGGTTGAGGGATTCCGCACCTGTGACACTAATTATGTGGCTACTCAGCAGCCTGAGGGAACTTGGGGGGCGGAAGGCATTTCTCATCATTCAGTAAGTCTCCACCCACTCCTACCATACAGGCGAGAGACCACTGAAATCGCGCACTGTGCTCATGATAACCGACTCTTCGAAATAACTCACGTAATTCTCGTCGCAACTCCAAGTTGTTTCCTACACAAAAAAGGTTGTATTATCACAAATAGACTGAAACTTGATGCGACTTCCATGTTTGAGGTCCTCGGCGCCTTTTACCCAAGTGTTCTTATCTCCCAGTAGTGTGTGCCGTCCCCGAATAGGTCATCTGCTTCTGATTGCCCATCACCGCACGCACATGCGACGCAGCAAGCGGTCAACACAGCTGTATCATTGGGGGCTAGGCCAATTATAGATAGGACCTAGATACGGAGTCCCGTACGCACCCGCGTGGTCTACGTCTCGACGCCATGTCAACACAACTGCGTGTCTGCATGAGCCCCCCCGAAATCTTTCTCTCTCTATCTCTCTCTCTCTCTCTCTCTCTCTCTCTCTCTCTCTCATCATCTCAACACAATTTTCTCAGACTTGTTGCCATCAGCAATTTTGTACAATTGATTGTTACTTATGAAAGTCCGACCGCGATGTTATAGAAGTGCGATGCCTTCTCGTCTATAATTCTGGTCAGTGTACGCTGTGTTCCAAGGAGTGTGGTGGTGCGCCTTGGTGCAGGTATTCGTCGCGACAGTTACGTGCAGCCTCTCCCACTTCCGGCCCTCTTGACTCTGTCTTGATACGGGACTCAGGTGGTGGATGCTACGCATGTTCACTATCACTATAAACTAATTCACGCCCAAGTCACCGTCCTCGCTGTCATCGTGCTGTGGAGCACACGGTGGACATCGTTGGTCACGACGATCGACCTGTCATGTTATAAATAGGTCACATAATACGCCATACTTTAGCAACACAGATACCAGCTAAGTGCCTCTCATCAGTTGACGCTGCCTATTCAGTCCAGCCCCGCTTAAAAGTTTCTGTCTACGTAGACCTGTGTCCTGCGCTTCATTTAGAGACCGGTCTTTGGCAGTGGCTAGCTTTCCAGGCGCGTTTTACTGCAAGAACTAGCCGTAGAGGACAAATCAAGTCTAAGGCCCGATTTATGACTGTCACTGAGTCACCCTGCAACAAACGTTCATACCATGCGATCGCGTTTTCGACCCCTCATTCGGGTCCTTGAATATCATTACCAAAGTAAAGAACCTTCAGGGTCTTTTCAATTCGGGAACCAATATTGAATGCATGTATAACATATTTTAATTATACTAGACTCGTTGCTACCTATTTTAAGCTTCGTGTATATACCGAAATCATTGAAAATGGTCAGTTATTAGCCTTTTCGGAGCGCGAAACTTCTTGGTATACGTTTTTTCTTTCGAATAGGAACGTCGTACAGTTTTGCAGCCACTAGATTGATCAGCTCAACTGACACCTGAATACGTCCATTGTGGAGATCGTTATAATTCAATGTGCGACTAAATCGCTGTAGCGTGGGAGTTTCTGAACCGGCAAATATTGGGATTGTTCATCGCCACCGCTGTCCGCGCCGTGGGAAAAACAATTGATAGAGATTTATCACTAAGAATAGCACCACCTAATAGAAGATAAAAGGCGAGTTCCAGGAAGTAGTCGCAAGGGGGGGGATACAATCAGACTCTGTCTCTGACGATGGACTCAAGTGAGAATCCGAAACATCAGGCCAATAAGGCTCTTGTTTCAGCGATCGTGTCTCCTTCGCAATAGCAGCACCATTTCCTTGTTACTATAGTTGTAAGCTACATCATTTATTACTCCACGCAACGAAAAAGATTTAATAAATGTGTAAACACAACCTCACGTTTTGTCATACCCTATAGTTTTTTGTTGATTGTCTGTACGGAGGAGGCAGAATCGAGATCCATTCTACGTTTTTCGTCCTTCAGGCTCCAAATGAAGCAAATCCGGTATCCCGTCTTTCAGCTTGGCTTCGACGTCGATTACGCAGACATTCGACAGCAAAGTTTTGAAAACCTTTGCTACTCTGCAAAGGCGAACGAGTTGCTGGTACGTTTTTGTGCCTTCGTCACTGAATGCCTCTGTCCTTCAGTGTGTTACTTGCTAAAATACTCGCCCCTAGTGTACATCAGCTCCATACCAACTATGATACACCAATAAGTTTTGTTACCGCACATGTCCCAGCTGTCCATGCCGACCACTAGTTTCTATTTAACTAGGCAGTTCGCTCACATATCGTAAATGTCCAGTTGCGTTCTGTGTACGATCTCGGGACTGCCGGGTGAGAGGAAGCCATGTAGTCATTTAACTCTTCACCTCTTCCAAAAGGAGAGTGCGCTTAATCGTTAAAAGTCAACAGTCCTTCGCTAAGAACAAGAGTTTGTTCGCCCGATTTTTTGAATCTATTGATGGGGCATCTGTCTAGCGAGACTTGGCTTAATTTCCACGCCTCGGTCGTTCCTCATGCAGCCGCACTGGCGGCTCGTCCGACTATCGACGTGGAAGCAAAACTAAAAGCGCTGCTACCGGATAGCGATATGCCACGAAAAAAAACTGAGTCTCCCATCCACACCGCTCTTTTGTGTTTCTGCAACCTGGTCTCTAATTTCGTTCATTTTGACCTACATACGTGCAGAATCAGACAATGCAGGAAATGTAGCAGGTAGTACTCACTTGCCCTCCTGTGTTTAAGTCTGTTCTCGATAAGAGGTTTGCTACCCGATTGAAATATTCGAAAGCTAGGAGCATGGCCAGACAGAAGAGGCACACGCTACACCACACGTCCTCTCCAGCTTTGCGAACTCCCGACATGGTAAGGATGAGCGTGGGAAAACAAGCTGATCTTCGTCCAGGACCCGAATCTTGAGATGAGGATGATGATTATGATGATTTTTTCGTAATTTACGGAAAAAGGAAAGGGGCCGGAATGGCCATAATCTCCGGTCGACTAACCTTGTGCATGGCCACAAAGAGCGGAAACCGATTTCAATTTTACAACTGAAATACGCCTTTAAAGATGCGGCATCACACAACCTTCCTAGTAGTTGAAATAAGCAATCCAAGTTGATTACATCGTGGATGCTAGTTACTTCGACTGTTCTCTGTGGCCCCTTTCCGACATTAATGGATCTTTTGACTGGCAGGTTTTTCTTATTTCCCGTTTATTCATAGGTTTAATGCCCTGATTCAGGCAACTTTTTTTGCTTTCAGGGCGTTTGCGTGAACTGTGACGATATTCTGCGCAATCCCGAGATGGCAGCTTTTGCGAGGACCCTAGGTCTCATCCTGTTGGTCTGGGGATCAGCCGCCAACAGTTCGGCGAACATGCAGATCTTAAAAAACTTAGGTGTCCACGGTGTTATCTATGATCGGATGCAGGAGCACAAAATGAGCGGTACGGTGAGTGCACTCAAGGCCTCCAAGCTACTCTCCCTTGCTGCCAAGAACGGTCCGGTGGAGTCGGATTGCGCATCCGAGGCCGACAGCGCTCAGGCTTCTCCAGTGGTCACTCGTCGCAACAGCCTCTCTCCACAGAACAACGAATACTCTCAGCCTGACCAGTTGCTGCCTCCCCCACCTGTGCTTAATGACGGCTACGATTCCGACTTCAGCGGACCCTCCACTCCCTCTCACAGACCACCTCAGTCACTCTCAGAACACCTTGTCGCACTCCACGTCGCCGTCTCGCAACTCAATACCTCTGATCCCGCCGTTAGTTGCCTGCCCACTCCAACGGTAGTAACCGATCAAGCTCAAGTCTAATAATTTTTTGGTCCTGGGCCTCTCCTGTCCTAGCCTCACACCGCTCCTGTTCCTTTTGATGGCGAGAGCCTGCAAAACATTATTTTAGTTCTTATCATACTTACCCCAGCCTCTTCCCACCACAGCACATCTCGTTTTCAGCCATACCGCTGACATTGGGTGCGCAACCATTTTCCTACTACGCCATTGAGGGGTGTATGCACATCTGAGTAGATTGTCATCCACTCAACACCATGCGCTTTCGAATCTTGCGATTTCATTGAATCCATGCAGCGCCACAGCGCTTGACGCCGCCCCTGTAGTATGGCTTGGCATTTTTCAGCGTGCTGGCTATTTAAATGTAAGTGATTATTATTTTCCATCAGGTGAAGTATCCCCTGACCCACCAGTAGCTGCCTCACATACCTCACATAATGACCTCTCCAGTCGTCAGTCAGGCAGAAGCCAACTTTTTGCTCGCATCCGCCGCTGCGCCCATCAGCTGACGCTAGAAGATGAATAATTATCCCTGAATTATACGCCTGCCTCCATTCGCCCCCCCTCCCCCGCCGTCACCGCTTTCTCGTTCGAGATGGGGAAGATGCACGTTTGGGTACGCGCCCACGCACGTGGATGTGTACGCTTGCCCTTTTGCTGGTCCTGCATGAGGAGTTCCGCATGTGTACGGGTGAGTGCGTGTGAATAGTCCCACCACGGCAACTTCCCCCACTCTTATTTTCCTCAGTCCATAATCTGAATTAATTCTGAAATTTTAACACACTGGTTTCAATGTTGCTCTTCTAACTGGGTGGTGGGGATCCCACTGTTAAACACTTCCACAAAGTCCGAACTACCAACTCCAGTTTCCCATTATGGACATCTCTACTGTCTGCAAGCTTGCACAAAAAGATGCAGATATGTCTGGTTGGAACCAACTCTGTGATGGCGGCTTTGGGTGTCACAGGTGTTGGGGTTGTCTGAAAGTGCTTTACGTACAACTTACAAAGATTTATTTGGTTCTGGCGGTCGCACCATGTCGATTGTCTGGATAGAATGAACCGCTTGCGTGTGTTTTAGTTCTCTGTCACTTAGTTCAATGACAAAAAGGTACTAATTATGAAAAAAATCTGGGAAGAAGGCGACTCTCAGAGGAACATAGGCGACGGAGAATACCTGTTAAACTGCCGTTTGGACGAAGTACAGGGAACGATGACGATATCTTACAGCATGAGTCTATGCTCACCAAGTGTGACACGTATCACAGAAGAAAATTAGTTCCCATGTGATTCATTGTCCGATGCCTCTGTCGAAGCATAGTACGGTAGCTTAGGGGCAGATTAACTTACTTTGACACCATACATCACCGTACTATATCTCATTTTCAACTGACAATGTAAGCGCCATCGCCGGCCAGGGTTAACTACTGTTTGGCCTCCTCACCGTTGGCCTTACCTATACCAAACGTTTCATCTGATGAATGCCCTCATTAAATTCCTCATACCATAAATAACAAAGACATGATGCAAGTATTCAGGTGACAAACGCCAGGACATTCGATTATGTATGATCGCTTAGGTACTTGTGTTTTAGGCAAGCTGGCCATGCCTAAAACACGAGTTCCTAAACGAGCAACGGAGTGAGCATGTCGTCAAGTTCGTGTGATATAGACGGGCAGGACAAGGGGATTGCTTGTGTGTGGGAGCGGCAGGGGTAGAGGACCACCGGGCACATTCGGAGCGATGTTCGGGACAGCGAATTTGAGACGGTTCGCGCTCAGGTCCTCAACGCGAGTTCCGCGTTGGATGCAGAACGTCGTTGCCTAACGGGATACAGCCTGGAAGAGGCCGTCCTGCGGTGTTCTCAATAGTAGCAGACTCGGTTGAATCGAAAGAAGACGTGAACGCATGTTATCAATAATTCTTCGAGGTAAGACTCTGAGACAGTTGGACTTGACGGGACAGGGTATAGTGTTCAAGTAAACTGGTGGAGGCAGGTCGAGAGGTTGGTTAGGTCTCCTTTCGAACTGCGACGGGCTGGGGAAAGTTCTCCACCAGGACGTCGAATAGCGACGTCCAACACCAGTTTCGCGGCGGAACAGTGAAGGTCTGACTTGAGAGCAGACTGAACGCCCTATAGGAATACGAGCAAGTGGTCAGTCCTCTGCGACGCGTAGGGAGGTCTTCAGTTGACGCTGAAACCGATCGGCCCGTTAGTAGCCAGGTGGTAGGCTGGCGTCCGAATCCGTATACAAACTAGAGGAAAGAGGGAACTGGAGAAAACTAATACTCAGGTTGCGCACCACTGGATCTTACTCCGCTGATAACCTAGACATACTCATGTCCTGCCCTTCAGGCCCCTTTGCGTACCAGGAAAAACAGAGCGGTCGGAGACCAAGTCCTCGGTGGTTTGACTCCCGGGGTCAGAGAGGTTGTGCTGGGGGGAGGAGACCTTTCGACGAAGGGATGGCAGAATAATGGGACAGCGGGAGGCGGTGATGTTGCAGGAAATGGTCCCGTTATCAGTAATAGACGGAGGTCCTGGAGTTGGAGTCTAGAGACATCTGTTTCACAGGGGAACCAACACGGCGTTGTCCTGCAGCCATCTCAGTGAGCTAAATTGCTTGATAAAGCTGAAGATGGGAGATGAAGCTCCGGGACAGTGCGTGCGCCGCCCATCCCGTGCTCCCTCGGCATGACGGATGTCAGAGATAGAAGGTTGACGATCTCCCCGGGATTTTAGTTTGTCGGATGGGGGATGAAGGGTAATTGAAAGGGATTTGTTATCCGTAAATATGGTGAAGTCTATGCCCTCAAGGTACCGGATGTGTTTATGGCTAAATAGCCATCAGAAACCGTCTGGATGTTCTACAGCACGATTTGGTAGATGATAGCTTTCTGAGAGAGAGAGGAGGCTAGAGGTTAGGTTTGGCCTTCAAGATTTTGCTGAAGACAGTGCCGATTACGACATTGGTGCGTCGGCCATGAACGAACTAGGTGTGTGGGCAGTAGAGTGGGTGATAAAACTCCGCCGGCCACACCATACCATCACATCTCTCCATACCAGCACTCACACCACATGATCACAAACAACACAAGGACGTCACTGTCACCTCCCACGTAAGTAAGAAGTGCGTTCCTTGGCTTTTTCGCCATGTGCCTCCGCTGCATGGGGATTGGAGTCGGAAATTATTACGTTGCGCTAAGCGTCGTGGCTTTAAGGGTTACCAACTGATAATGAAACTCGGACCACGCACTCAGCCCAGTGTGCGTTTGTGCTGACTGGTGGGCCTGAGAGTCAGGCTGCGATGGCTGTTTCCTATCATGGCCCTTGACATTCTTACGCGTATTAGATGCATGCCGTCCGCTCCCTTTAACGTGAAATCCTAGTGCTTGCGTTTGAGGGGCCATGTCTTGCATGTGATACGCGCCGACAAGGTCAGTAGATATGCCAGCCACCGCGCCCATTCCCCGCATCAGTCAGTTGGTCGGTGCGGACGGTGTCTGAGGCCTGGGAATGGGAAGGGAGAGTGAGGTCGATGATTGAGCGCATTTTTCTCACTATAAACAATCTGACGTCCTTGAATCTATCACGATGAGTTAAAAGCCATGGGTCGAGGATTTGCGGGTGGCCGCGATTTTCGAAGTGAGATTGTGGATGCCGGCTTGGTTGACTAAGTGTCCGAGCAGTTCGAATGAGCAAAAACCAAAAATACAATTAGGCAGGATGAGGGCAATGCCAAATTGTTAAGGGCGGTCAAACGCCGTTGCCAGATGATGCATGTGCCTTTCTGTCGTAGGGCTAATCAACAATAGGTCATTAGTATATGATGGTTGAACCGTCAATTTAGGCGATGTTCACCGTGTGCCTCACTACAAAGTAGACCAGGGACAGCGACTTGCGCGTGCTTTAGTTGATAGTGAATGTAGACTTTCGCACCCTCCTCCCAACTCCCCAGCTGGACCCGGTGTCAAGACAGAGTCAATAAGACCGGAGACGGGTGGAGGACGCAGGTGGATGGCACTGTCGAGCCCGCATCTTGGCTCTCGACTCCACACCCCCTGGTCCACAACACACACCTGACCAGGGTTTTAACCAACAACGACAAAAGAATGGAGGCTGGCATGGCTGAAGCCGTACCTAGGCGTGCCGTCACACCTGGCTCGGATCCCACGGATTGGGAGTGCCATAAAGGCCACATTAAGAAGGGACCATTACAGCCTGACTGTTAGACCATCAGCCGGCCACTCCACAGAAATACACACAACACTGAGCCGGCTGTGAGGTCCAAGTTATCCCGTCAGTTGACAACCTTCCAAACCACAGTTTTTAGCTCACCGTGATAGCTTTAAGCGCGTTAGATTGTTTATGTTGCGGAAAATGCGCTGAGGCGTCGACCTCACTTTGTCTTCCAATTTTCCATGCCTCAGCCACTGTCCGAGCCGGTCAGTTGATAGGTGCGGGGAATGGGCGCGGTGGCTGACAGCCTAGTGACCTTATCTGCGCACGCCACATGCACGATCTGGCCCCCCAAACACAAGCACCAGGATTTCTCACAACGGGGGTTGATCGGCGTATCTCATACACGCGTGGTAGTGCCGTGGATGGAGCTGTTTGAGCCCTGCTCTCAGCCCACCAGTCCGCCACTCCACACAATCAGACACACAACTGGACGGACTGCGTGAACTGAGTTGGGGGAAGTCCGCCAGTAGCTTTCCAGCAATCATTAGTATAGGTGTAGGCAAATGACAGTCCTTGCACACCTATGTCTACTAACCTCTGGAAGGTTCAGTAGGCGTTGCGGAGTCTACAGGGGATGCACAGGATCTCAAAAGGACCAAGTGGGTTTGTGACGGCCGTCTTCGAAGCGTCTTTCGGGACGATGGGAATCGAGTTGAACGCCTGGAGAGGATGGAATTTTAAGAAGGCGAACTTGTCAAGTGGTGCATCAGCAAAGACTTGAAATGTGGAGCCGGATAGCGTTGGCAGCTAAGGTAAGCCCGTGTCCAAGACGTCAGGTCTTTTCGTGTGTCGGACCAAACGAACCGCCCGACTACTAGTTTAGCCGTAGATAGGGTCCCCCGGTGGTAGAGACAGTGTGTGGAAGGCAAGATCCCTCGCCGGAGAGATAAAATAATAAAGGGACGATGGAGCAAATATGAACCTCGCGCAGTATGGTGCAATGGTAAGTAGTAATCGAGATGGTCCACGCAGTTCGTCCTGTTGTGTGTGTGCGTGTTGTGTAGAGTGGCGGACTGGTGGGCTGGGCGACGGGCTGAAACAGCACCTTCCACGGCCCTCTCAAGCAAGTGCGATACACGCCGTTCAACCCCCGTTGTGTGAAATCCTGGTGTTTGTGTGTATGGGGGGCCAGGTTGTGCTCGTGGCGCGCGCAGTCATGGTCAGCCGATCATGCCAGCCACCGCGCCCATCTCCCACTCCAGTCTGCTGACCGGCTCGGACAGCGGCTGCGGTGTGGGAATGGGAAGGGAGAGCGAGGTCGACGACTCAGCGCATTTTTTCCTCACTATAAACAATCTGGCGCGCTTGAAGCTATCACGGTGCGCTAAAAGCCGTGGCTTGGAAGGTTGCCAACCGACGAGATAACTTGGACCTCCTCCTCGACTGGTGGGGTCTGAGAGTCAGGCTGCAATGGCTCCTTCTTAATGTGGCCTTTATGGCACTCCCACCACAGTGTGGGATCCGAGCCAGGCGTCGGCGGCACGCCTAGGTGCGGCCTCGGGCGTGCCAGCCTCCAGTCTCGGTTGTGCTGGTTGAAATCCTGGTTATTTGTTGTGTGGACCAGGGGGTGTGGTGGAACGGCAAGGTGAGGATTCGTCCGAGTCATCCACCTGCGGCCTCCCTCGTCTCCGGTCTTTTTGACTCTGTCTTGACACCGGGCTCGGGCGAGGGAGGAGGAGAGAGTGTAGGTAGATGCAGCGCAATTCTACTGGCACCATAAATCCCTGCGCAAGTCACCGTCCCTGCTCCCACCTGCTTTGGGGCACACGGTGGACATCATCGAAATCGATGGTCGAACTGTCAGTAATCTAGATGTCCTGGAGTTGGAGGACCGCAGCATCCTTGTCCCCGGGGGAGTCAACACGACGCTGTTTCGTGACCAATGGTGTGGGATTGGTCGCGGGGAGGACTTCATGAGCGTGAGGCGGCTGGATGGAACGTCAGACACATTGGTCAGTCAGAATGATATTACCGACAAAGACAAGGGAGACTGGAATGGCCATTTCTGGCTTTGTCAACGTAATAAATGCCACATCTAGATTGAAATATATAGTTTAGGTGGAGGATGTTCCAAAGTTTAATTTTATTTAGGGGTGGATTGTGGGGGCCGATTGTGATGGATGGAGCTCATGAAATCTCGACCTTCCAGGATGCGCCGGAAGTGCTTCAAGTGAAGATAGCCGGAATCTTCAGTCCAAATGTTCTGTAGCCTGTCGACTGCCCAGAGTTTCGTTTAAGATAAGGCCATTTGGTGAATGAATCTGCGAGATGCTGTTGGAGAACAGCTTTGACTGCAATACTGGGGCTGTCGACCGTTAGGGAAGTGAGCGAGTCAGTATTAAAGTAAGCCATTAGGTTAATAACAGCCAGGACAACCTTAGCCCTATCAGATGCAGTATGGGCTGTGAATGTGCGTTTGCAGGGATGCTTAGAGCCCGTCATGTTAGTCAGTTTTAGGATGATATTAGCGCTTTTCTAGAGATACTAATTATAGGACCGACTCGTGCCCAGTAACTGCTTCATCTGACACTTGGAGGTAGGGGACGGAAAGTAACGAATGGTAGCGACCTTCCTTGAAGGGAATGCGCGTCCTCGGAATTGATCTGATTGCATGGAAACTCGAGGGACGGAGATCCAAGGACACATCTAGCAGGATAAAGGGCCATGTTAAACTATTAAAAAGAGGCGAATAAAGGAAAATGTGCCGGTGATTTTATCGAACATCCCGACTTTCGACTAAAACATAATTAACGCGAAAAAACAAGAGGCACAATGCATAAAACGCAGTCAGTGAAACGCCGGAGCGTTCGTGAGGCATTGCAGATATCAAAGGACACGCGAGAAAACCAAGGGGTGGATTTTAACACGTCCACGAGGCGGTCGGAATTTGGCGAACAGCCCAGACCGAGGCAGCTATCGAGAAACGGTCTTCCCAAACGGAATCCGCTCACGTTATCAGGATGAGGCACAGAGTGCCAACCGGAGGTAGTGACATGACTCAGGGCACTGTAATCACCACAAGGACGCCCATCAACCGTCAGCGGCCTGGGAACCATACGTAGTAAAGATGTTGCCGTCTACTTGACGTGACGCAGCGAGTATACTTCTTGTCCCAATCCATTGCCTGCACAGTTTGAGACAGCTTTCGGAGCGGCGACAAATTGATGTCGATTGACATTATGCTCTTCGTTGATTGGCTGAAATTGGACTGGCTCAGGCGCACGCCCGCACTTGCACCGTGGCTAACAAGGACAATTGCTGGCATGCGGCGTGTCGGAACTTTCGCTGCTACCGACCTCTGAGTCTTGTGTACGCTCCCTGCCGCGGTAATGACTGCCCAACTCATTCTGTCTCCCCGACTTTTGATGTGGGGAAATTTTCGTTGTTGACCATGTACTTCCTTATTTGGTCACCTCTTACGAACACCAATCTTTCTTATACTCAATCGTCAACATAACCCAGTGTTGACAACGAACAATACTCCATCGGCAGTGCAACATATTTTGGCTCTCACTCGGACGGCCGGCCAGCTGATGTAGATACACGGCTTTGTCTATCCTCCATTTGTCTCACTCCTAACATCCTCAGTTCCTCCGCCTCCTCTCTCGAACTTTAAGTCACAAAGCTCGTCCAGGAATTAGTTTCCTCTCATCAGCAGACCTCCCGCAGCTCCACCCGACATGTCCAGCATATTTCTTTATCTCGCACAAACACAGCCATCACTTGCAGATCTCATACCGCCTTTGGTACCAAAACCCGTTGCTATATCCTCTTCTGCTCTTTCATCTCCCAGCGGAGCCAACGGCTGGAACTAGTCGGTCCGAAAATCAGTGCAGTCAACCTCGCTGGCAAATCTAACCATGGTCGCACCCTTTACGTCTGCGACAATCGAGGTGGTAGACGTTTCTTGGTGGACAATGACACACAGCTCATTGACACTCCTCAAATGCCAGCCGACTATCTATACTCTAATTCCCACTTCTTTTACTGGGCCGTTGAGCTTTTAAAACGAGTAGAAAGATACACGATTTCAAGGGTCAGAATTTGTTGACACTCCTGTCCAATTGGCATTGGAATCGATTATCGGAGACGGATAAAAATAGGTGTAATGGACACACAACTGATCTAGTATTTACGAGAAACCTTTCGAAAATAAAATCTGCCGTTTTCATTGTTGATTGTATTTTTGCACGTTAATGGCTTGATTGAGCGCATCCAAGTCTTTAACTGTCGAAATATCTTCACCCATATGTGTTTTTACGTGATAAACGCTCGGCAATTTGGGTCGCGGCTAATGTCATTGGATGGTGTTGTCACTGAGGAACTGAAGTGCAGTATTGTCAATCGCCCAACGCAGGATGAGAGCCTAAGAATCGGATTTGGCCTGATTCTATACCACATTGAATGTGCGCAAAATGGTGCTACCTCCCGGCCCATAATATCAGCGAAAGTCTTGCGCCATGAGAACGGCCTACGGAGTGGTAGTTGGGATTGTGTCACGGCGCTTCGGGCGAATCACGCCTGAGTCGTCCTTGAAGAGGATTAGCCGATTTGGACAGCCGTGATTAGCCTTGAACCAGACTGCCACGGTCGTGAACGTGCAAGTACACACTAAAGACGCAGCTTTGTAATTGGCGCCCGGAGTAGGGCCAGTACATGGTCATCGATTTCGGATCTGATAGCCAAAACGGCTCTACTTTGGCTGGAATCGCTGCTCTTCCGATGCTACAGACCAAGATTCTGGTTTCAGTATGTGGATGGTACCCTCGTCGTAATAGAACGGGGTCAGGTGCCGGTATTTAAAGAACATCTCAAAGCCGTCTGCCCAGACGCGCAATTTATCGTGGACAAGCAAGAAAACAACCAGTTGGCCTTCCTTGAAGTTATCGATTTCCGCAAGGATTGTGGTAAACTAAAAACTACTGTTCTGAAAAGCCAGGAATGGGATGTCAGTACTAAGGTAAAACGGCAACGACTCAACCAGCCGGAAGCCCGAGGACCGCCTGGGTGAACACTCCTCCAAGTGACAGCTCTGATAATCCAAAAGCTAAAGTAACTATCACGTCCATTATTGAAAGCGGTGCTGAGGCCACAGCCATTAACGACCGGGATGCGTCGACCTAACGAGCATCTGATTAAGCACAGACGTCCGCCGTGAATGTGTCAGCCACCACTTGTACTAGGTGTGTAGTTGCATGGCGCATGCATTTTACTAGTACGGTATGACCATCTGACCGCTGTAACCTAGGATGTCCATTGTGTGCCCCACAGCAAGGTGGGCGCGGGGAGGGTGACTTCCACGTGAATTAGTTTACAGTGGCAATAGGCTTAGCCGGCGTCTACCGCACTCTCTCCTCCTCACCCATCTGATCCCGATTTCAAGACAGCCAAGAAGACAGGAGGCGGAATCTGGCGCAGTAGCGGACAAGGCTAAACAACCCGTCTACGCGTGCCACACACGCCTGACCCATACAGGTTGAATCAGACTTTCGCTAAAGCAGCGGAGTGCCCTAGAGGCCACATTGAGAGGGGGTCATCGCAACCTGATTCTCCGTCCTCAGAGAAGGGTTCACTTATCCCGCCAGTTGGCAGCATTTTAGTCCACGTCTTTTAGCGCAGCGTGATAGTTTAAAAGCGCGTCTAATTGTTTATAATGAGGAATCTGCGTTGAGTGACGTGGCGACGCGGTCCCCATAATCGACCTCACTCTCCTCTCCTCTCTCTCTCTCTCGTGCACCAGCCGGTTGTTTGAGTTGGTCAGCAGACCGATGATGAGGTTGAGTACAGTGGCTAACAGAGCCAAGACAACCCTCCTGCGAGTGCCAGACACGAACTGAACCCCCGAAAACACACTAGGATTTAATTGGCGTTTTGGAAGATTCTGGATAATTTATTTCAACCTAACTGAAAAACTCGGCGACCTCCGTGGGATTCCAGCCCAAGACAGTAAGAGGAAGACTTTAGCTCAACCAACGCTCTAATTACCTGAGCGACGTGGCCCAACCGGAGGCTGTAAGTTTACTTACATTTGGATCAAGGTACCCGCTCAGCCTACGGCAACGCATGGAACCAACCAAATCTGATACAGTAAGCAGACTGCACGCGCAGAATCTCCTTATTAATCCATCCAGAGTCTACCAGATGACTACCAGGCTCACGTAATTAAGAGGCGTTTTGGCAGGTTGTTAGTAATTTGTTTTGACCCTACTGTATTAACTTCACTGCTACCGGTGGGGCCACGTAGCTGTACTAAGGCCTCGTTTAACAGTTGGGTCAAAATAAACAAGAGGATTTCGGACAGTGGGTGTGCTTGTGGCCGCTCGCTTCCTTGGGCGTCGCTGCTTTTTCGCGTTGTCTTTCTGTCCGCCTCACGCCCCATGCCGAATCGCGCCATAGCACATTCGGACGGGAGCTTCTTGTTGTCTCCATCGCCGTGAAACGCTTCCGGCACTTCCTTGAGGACCGGGACTTTATCGTCCTCACGAATCACAAGCCCTTTTCCTTCACTTCAAAGTCCCCGGGAAATTTGCCAACTGGGCTAAATCTCGCACTTCACCTCAGACATCCGCAACATAGACTGACAACGCAATGAGGTGGCTGACGCACTGTCCAGGCTTTCCATCGCACATCTCCAACTTTCTTCCAGAATCGACCCAGCTGAGATGGTTGCTGAACAACGCTGTGTTGGTTCTCCCTGTGACGAGGACGTTTCCGGACTCCAACTCCAGGACCTGCCATTGACTACTGACAACGGCACCATCCTTCACGGCGTCTCTACTGCCTCCTATCGTCCCTATGTGCCGATATCCCTCCACCGTAACGTCTTCTCCGCTCTACACAACCTTTCTCACCTTAGGATTCGAACCACCGACAAACTGGTTTCCGAGCACTTTATCTGGCCTAGGA
Source organism: Spirometra erinaceieuropaei (assembly GCA_902702965.1). Lineage (NCBI taxonomy): Eukaryota > Metazoa > Platyhelminthes > Cestoda > Diphyllobothriidea > Diphyllobothriidae > Spirometra > Spirometra erinaceieuropaei. The sequence goes on along the minus strand of CACRXP010000173.1, from coordinate 346,534 downwards.
TGTACAAGGACTTGAAAGCATGGACACAGCGTGTATCTGCTGTCAGCGGGGTAAGATCCAACGGCGCAACAAGGCTCTCATCGGCATCTTCCCTACTCCGGATACACGGTTCAGTCATGCCCACCTATACATCGTGGGCCCCCATGCCTCCGTCCAGTGGTTGTTCCCATCTCTTCACTTGTGTGGATCGATTCGCCCGGTGGCCGGAAGCTATCCCGCTGCCTGATGTCGCTGCTCCAACAGTCGTCAAGGCTTTCCGTAGCCCTTGGGTTGCCATTTTCGGTTCCCCCTCCACAATGCCGACTGATCGCGGTACTCGGTCTGAATCTCACCTCTTGCAGTCTCTTCTCTTCTTTTTATGGCTGTACTCGCACCCGAATTTGAGCCTATCATCCGTCGGCCAACGGGATGGCTGGGCAGTTTCACTGCCAGTTTTAGACCTCCCTGTGCGTCGCAGACGAGCCCGATAACTGGACGAACCACCTTCCCCAGGTCCTGTTTGGCGTCCGCCCCTCCCTCAAGTCGGACCTTAACTGTCCTACTGCTGAACTCGCGTTCGGTGCCACCGTCTTACTTCCTGGTGAGATGATCTTGAGAACCCCTAGCAGTACGATCGAGGATCCTACTCACCTCATGCACCATCTCCGGAAATGTATGCGGACACTTTCCCCAGTTCCGCCCAGACCCTCTGCCTCCGAGTTTCATCTCGAGAAAGACTTGGTGACATGATCTCGCGTCTGCCTCCGATGTGGCCGTGTCCGCCGGTCAATGGAACCACCCTACGACAGCCCCTCCTGAGTTATCTAGCGTGGGACGAAGACCTGCATCCAACGCGGAACTCGCGAGTGGGTCGAGAGATTGGACTGTATCGAAGCTGCTGTCGCGGACACTTCTTCGGCAAACCCTGTGGTTCCCCACTTCATGCTCCAGCCCCCTTACCCCCTATCCCTCTGCGCCGTATACTCCCCTTCCCTCCTCCTCCACCTCCTCCTCCTCCTCCTCCTCCTCCTCCTCCTCCACGTTCGCTACCCCCAACTGCCACTTCTTCATCAACCTCCAGCACTCCAGCAGCAGCAAACTCAAATTCTTCTCCTGTGCCCCTGTATATATTACCCGCAGTGGACGTCATGTTCATCTGCCCGACCGTTCGATTGGTCATGTTTTTTAGACATTAACAAATTCCTTTGGCGTCGCTCCACACCGCCTTCGGTCTAACAGGGGGAGTACTGTGGCTGTCCGCTCCCTCGGCCTCCATCGCTTTGTCTTGCTGCCCTTCTGTTCTCCCCTCGCTTCCTGTCGATTCACTACTGAGACCGCGCGGGGCTTGTTATTAGCCTCACGAGAGCTCGATGCTAATAAACTCTGTACCGTTGCCAATTGGCTACGGGCGGACACTAACTGCGATAGAGCGAAATGTGCACGCTCGCGTTGGAGCTAATAACCTCAACGGCGGACACTTACTACTAACAACACGCCTGAAGAGACAGTTGGCGGCAGCTGCTTGCTGAGCATCCTGTAAACTCTTTTTCATCAGTAGGGCTTGTCCAA
>CACRXP010000173.1:326537-338153 GCA_902702965.1 Spirometra erinaceieuropaei | reverse complement strand
TTCGCCACCTCCAACTGCCACTTCTTAATCAACCTCCAGCAGCAGCAAACTCAAATTCTTCTCCTGTGCCCCTGTATGTATTACCCGCGGTGAACGTCATGTTCATCTCCCCGACCGTTTGATTACTCATGTTTTTTAGACATGAACAAATTCCTTTGGCGTCGCTCCACACCGCCTTCGGTCTAACAGGGGGAGGGAGGGCAGGGAGGAGTACTGTGGCTGTCCTCTTCCACGACCTCCGTCACTTTGTCTTGCTGCCTTTCTGTTCTCCCCAGGCTTCCTGTCGATTCACTACTGAGACCGCGCGAGGCTTGTTACTAGCCTTACGAGAGCTCGATGCTTATGAACTCTGTTCCGTCGTTAATTGGCTACGGGCGGACACTAACTGCGATAGAGCGAAATGCGCACGCTCGCGTTGGAGCAAATAACCTCACCGGCGGACACTTACTAATAACAACACGCCTGAAGAGACAGTTGGCGGCAGCTGCTTGCTGAGCATCCTGATAACTCTTTTTCATCAGTAGGACTTGTCCAACCCAATCTGACTTCCCTGACTTCAGATTTGGGAACCTTTGTGTTGTTGACCATTGGTAAATCTTGAGTCAGTCCTCCATTTCGTCATGCTGCTCAAAATGCGCATGTGCTATGGTACCATAGGGACCATGTGGATAAGCAGTCACAGAACACACTCACCCCCAACTTAGTAGGTGCCTGTCCCGATTCCGCAGAGTGTGAGGTCGGACAGGTTCATGCCTGGTGTATGTGTTGTTGGGAAAGCGTGGTGGTGGGGTTTGGTCCGCGGTGGTGGCGCCTGTGGCCAGTCAGGCCCATGAGGAGGTTGAATGTGCGAAGGCAGTGTGACCTATTAAGGGAGGTGCGACGGGTGTATGTTGGGGCTTCGGGCGCTGGTTCGTCATCCGCTGGTTACAAGGGAAATGTCAGTAAATGTGGACCAACCTCTACACCACAATCATGGATTTGCCGAAAGTCTTCATCACGGCCAATCGCGATGGACTGGGAAAAATCATGCAGAAATTCGGATACCCTGGGCGATTCACGCACATGGGGTGTCATCTTCACTAATACAAACAAAAGGACCAAATTAGAAGCATTCGCAGTGACCAACGGAGCGGAGCGACACCGCCTAGTCTTTCCCACCGTATTTTGCCTCACGTTTTCTGCCGCACAGCTGGACGCCTACCGTGTTGAGCGTCCCTGGATCCGCATCGCCTGCAGAATCGACGATCGCCTTCTCAAGGGCTGGTGCATGTAGACCGCAAATCGTCTGTCCATGACCACTGCCCGCGGCCTACTTTCACGGACGACTGCGCGCTCGAAACCGTAACAGAAGCAGACCTGCAATGGAGCATGAACCTCCTCGCCTCCGGCTGAACAAACTTCGGAATGACCGTCAACATGGACAGAACGGTGGTCATCCATCAGCCGCCGTCCACTTCAAGGGCACCCAACTGATAACCGTGGACAACTCCGCTACTTATGCTCTTCCACTGCACATTCACCCCACGCATTTGCCTTATCGGTCACCAACGAATCCATCGTACAGAGACTAGCGGTCCAGTGCCTGCAACACCAACACACACCGGACTACATCGTTTAAATTGTCCTCATTGCCCCTGCACATCCAGCCATTGCATGGGCCTCTTCGGTCACATGCGTCTTCATTATAATCTGCGATAAATCACCGCGGACATGACCACATCATCATGCATTTCCTCATCAATACATGTACCGCGCATAAACACCGTTAACACCCCCACATCATCAGCACTTCTCACACAGGTGGGAAATGTGTTTTTCGGGTCCTTTTTCCGTGTGACTCCTCCGTTGCATGCGAAATCCGAGCGTTCTACTCCTTGTGTGTGAAATCCTGGTGTGTGCGTATGAGGACTCAGGTCGTGTATGTGGCTCACGCAGACGGCCGTCTAGCCCTGTCAACCCCTGCATTTACTCCCCTACAGCAAACATCTGATTGGATCGCACAGTGGACTGATGCCCGGGAGTAGGAAGAGAGCGAGGTCGACTTTCTCAGTGCATATTTCTCACTATAGACTATCTGAAGCGCATGAATAGATCACGATGCGCTAAAAACGGTGTTTTGGAAAGCTGCAATTTGACGGGATAACTTTGACCCCGCAGTCATCCCAGTGAGTGTTTGTGTTGAATGGACGACTGGTGCACTGAGAGTCAGGCTGCAATGGCGCCTTCTTATGGCACTCCCACCGAGTGGGATCTGAGCCACCTCTCCTTTTTGCTGTTGTGTAGAATCCTGGTCAGTGAACGTTGTTGACCAGGGAGTGTGGTGGCACGCCTAGGTGCGGGTTTTCATCGTGCCAGCCGCCTGCTGAATTCCAGGAGAGTTTGGATTACAGTTAGGATATGGTAGTAGATGCTCCCTTTAATTTAATGCAAATCAACCCGTCACACGGCGGTTCCTATCGCACGTTAGGCGGGTAGGTTTATTTCTCCATCAACAGAGTCGCTTTTTCATCTGCTTTCTGAGAGTGTTCATTTTGCTTGCACAGACAAAACTTACTAGAATAATGAGCCTTCTACCTCCGTGCTTGCACTCAGCTTCTGATGTAGCAAATCTTGAAGTGAAATAAATACATATATCCCACAGGATTACTCCAAAATGGCATAGAAACTAGTACTAATCAGCCATGGACCTACAGGGAGTTACCTATCCCTTAAACAGTTAACCACAATTCTGAAATTCGTTTTCGATTGGGATGGATTACTTACGCGGAGCTGTAAGACTGATTATCTTGCAACGTAGTCCCGTGATACTTTAGTCAATTCAGAGTGCTGGCCTTTGCAGCACCTCTTTGTCCGCCCGCAAAAACCGCACTCGGTCACCAATAATCACTTAACTAGTATACATTTTCTTTATCGGTTTTCGAGGCCCTAGTAAATTCGAATATATTTTATGGAAAATCTCTAAAAAGCATTATCTCTTGTGCTCATTTGGTGGCAAATCATGTCTTCCTTAAATTTTATACCTAAAGAAATGATGTCTTTTGGTTCTAAAAAGTGTGCCAATTCCCGAGTAATTGTGAAGTCGATATGCCGTTGCAATTTCTTTTAGGGCCCTCACTCTTCAAGCTGTATCCTTTCCGTGTAAGGAGAAACATTCTTTCATTTATACCGTTATGAAAATACCTTATGGGACATGGAATGTCGCAACAACTATAAACTATGTTGTATACTTAGTGAGAAGCATTATTAAACAGACAGATACGATGCCATTCGAGTGAGGATTGTACAGGCTTAAAAAATCGCATAATTAGAAAATCTTTAAAACCGTAAGGTACCATTTCTTCGAACACAAAATTTGAAGACATGGTTTACTACCAAAAGAGTACAAGGAGAATACTTCCGTGAGTGTTTTTACGAAATATTTTTGAATTTACAATGGGCACTATCTACGAAGCACACACACTCCCCACATGCATGAGTGTCACAGATCACTTAAGGAGTCATGACAGCCTGGCTATCAGCCAACCAGTCCGATAGTTTAACCGTCGATTTCGGCGATGTTCACCGTCTGCTTCACTGCAAAGTAGACCAGGGACGGTGACTTGCGCGTGGTCTAGTTTATAGTGAATGTAGACTTTCGCGGAATCTGCCGCATCCTCCTCCCAACTCCCTAGCTGGACCCGGTGTGAAGACAGAGTCAAGAAGATCGGAGACTGGGGAGGACGCAGGTGGATGGCACTGTTGAGCCCGCATCTTGGCGCTCAACTCCACACCCCCTCCGCACACAACACTGAGCCGGCTGTGAGGTCCAAGTAACCCCTTCAGTTGACAACCTTCCAAACCACAGTTTTCAGCGCACCGTGATAGCTTTAAGCGCGTCAGATTGTTTATAGTGAGGAAAATGCGCTGAATCGTCGACCTCACTTTGCCTTGCCATTTTCCATGCCTCAGCCACTGTCCGAGCCGGTCAGTTGATAGGTGGGGGGAATGGGCACGGTGGCTGACATAGCCTAGTGACCTTATCTGCGCACGCCACATGCACGATCTGGCCCCCCAAACACAAGCACCAGGATTTCTCACAACGGGGGTTGATCAACGTATCTCTCACACACGTGGGAGTGCCGTGGAAGGAGTTGTTTGAGCCCTGCTCTCAGCCCACCAGTCCGCCACTCCACACAAACAGACACATAACTGGACGGACTGCATGGACCGAGTTGGGGGAAGTCAGTCAGTAGCCTTCGAGCAATCATTAGTATGGGTGTAGACAACTGACAGTCCTTGCACACCTATGTCTACTAACCTCTGGAAGGTTCAGTAGGCGTTGCAGAGTGTACAGGGGATGCACAGGATCTCAAAAGGACCAAGGGGATTTGTGACGGCCGTCTTCGAAGCGTCTTTGGAGACGATGGGAATCCAGTTGAACGCTTGGAGAGGATGGAGTCTTTGTGCGATTTATTCGCAAGTGACCGACCAGGCCGATGCGATAGGTAAATGTGCGTGGACAGTGTGGACAGGTGAAGTCGGCGGCGTCGGTGTCAGTTGCGGAGAAGGTGGTGGGCGCACGGGGCGACGAAGTGGGGGTGGGCTTTGGCGTGGTGGGTGAGTCGAGGGGGCGGTCAATTCCGCTCTCGTGGATTTGCATGTGGCCGAATAGGCCCATGCGGTGCATGAATGTGCGATGGCAGTGTAGAATGTGAAGGCAGATGCGGCGGACGAAAGTTGCTGCTCCAGGCACGGATTCGCCAGTCTGTGTGTGATGGATTCGCAAGTGACCGACCAGGTTAATTTGTGAGGTGAATGTGCGATCACAATGAGGACAGGTATAGACACGGTCCTCGTCACTGGTGTTGACTGCGGTGGTGTTGGTGTGTCAGGATGGTGTGTACTGTTGATGGGCATAAAAGACGCCACAGCAGCAGACGTTAGGGCAGCGGAGGAGGAGGATGGTGGTGGTGGTTGGGGAGTGGGGTCGACGTTAGGTGACGGCGTGAGTGGCGAGGGAGTGGTGGACGAAGAGACGACGGTTGGTGCATTCCGGGTGCTGCAGTTGGTCCGGAGGTGTCCATTTGTCCGATGACATCGTGGAGACGTTGGAGGCCCTTGGCGGTGGCGTTGTGAGGTGGCGGTGAGCGAACGTGCGCTTGCAGTGAGGGCAGTTGAGGCGGATGCGGTGAAGGTATGTTGGTGCACTGGTCCGCCTGTCTCTATGCGATGAATTTTAAAGTGAGCGACCAGGTCGATCGGTGAGGTAAACGTGCGGGAAGATGTGGACAGAACAGGTCAGCGGTATCGTAGTCGGTTTTGGTGATGATGATGATGATGGTGTCGGAGCCGCTGGTATTTTGCGCGCTGGTTGACAGCGTGTGGGATTGTTAGGAATGCTGGATGTGTCAGGTGTGTTTGGTGTGTCGATAATGCGATGAATGCAATTCAATGTGTGAGGTGGAAGTGCAATCGCAATGAAGAGAGGCATAAAGCGAGGAACCATCTCTGGGTGTGGGGATGTTGGTGATGTTTGAAGTTGATGGGAGGTCCGACGTCGTCCCTTCAGTGGGGGCAGTGCATGAGGTCGTTGTGGTGGGGGTGGTGGGAATGGTTTTGACGCCGGCCAGTGCAGTCCGCGGAGCGGTTGGGGCAGGGAAAACTGTGTTGGTGGATGATTACAGCGTGGCAACGACAGTGTGAACTTTCGTGACGGGGGAAGTTAAGATTTGCGAGCTTGACGTTTGGCTTTGGCGACGGTGACGCGGTTGGCTTCGCAGATTGCTGCGTCTGTCTTCACTGTTCTCTTCCACGTAGTTCAGTCCGGGCGACTGGTTTGATCTGCAGACACTTCAAGGAAGTCTTCAGAGTGCCCTAATAACGCCGGATTTGAGCAGCCTACCGGTTGGTTGCCTATCTTGGGGTCTCCTGCCAGGCTATAGACGAATCCGCGTCTTGGAAAGGACAAGACGATGGTCAGCCCACCCTTTGGCACCCGGAATCGTCTTTGTCACCAGCAGGTCCCGCTGGTCTCGCCTCCGTCCGGACGAGGACATAGTCCATCAGATGCAGTGTCGCGACTGAGGGTGCATCCAAGTTGCCTTCTTGCGCACCGGGAGGCGGAAGAAGGTGTTGGTCAGGATGAGACGGCGTTCTGCGCAGGTTCGTAGCAGTCTCAGACGACGATGTTCGGCCCACCCGTCGGCATGCAGAATCGCCTTTGTCACCGGGACGTCGCGCTGGTTTTTTTGCGAGCGCTTAGTACACGACTGTCAATCCCAGTCTATGGATATCAGGAGTTGTGAATGAATTAATAATCTAATGTCAAACAACCTGATAATCCAACAGTCGCTGAGCGCGTCGCATTGTGTTGTGTTCTTTCCATTCAGTTAAACAACTAGTGAGTTCAAGAATTATGAACAGGTAGCTTGAGGCAAGATAGTCTGGCGCCCCCGTTCAATAACCTCCTCCGAGTTCGGAGGGTGACTATCGGAGCGCTGAAGTATGTGTACAAGTCTAAAAGAAATGGGTGACCAACCGATCAGGAAAATGTACGTAACGACCACTGCGACTGATATTTACAGGGTCCGTAGAAGAGTGGATACGTCCTATGGCGGAAGTGTTGGAAATAGTGGTGGCAGTTGAAGGTAGCAGACAGGGAGGAGAGAGGGAAAATACTCCAAGGTGGAATAGAGGCCGGAGCTGGGGGAACAGAAATTAGGGGACCACAGGGCTCGTCCGGAGGAGTGCCCGGGACAGCAGCTCTGAGTCGGTCCACATTCACAACCTCCTTACGGTTGCCGCGTTGAATGCGGAATGTCCTTGTTCCCGAGTGAACTCCCGGAATGGGCCGTCATAGGGCGGTTCCAGAGGCCATCAGACTCGATCACATCGAAGGTGGACGTGAGAGCAGGTTGCCAGGTCCTTCTCGAGATAGGACGGAGAGGCGTAAGACCTGGGCAGAACCAAAGAAAGTGTCCGCATAAACTGCCGGAGGCGATGCAGGAGGTTGTTGGGATCCTCAACCGAACCTCGCGGGGTTGGCGAGATCATCTCACCGGGCAGTCGGACGATGGCGCGGAACACCAGTTCAGCTGCGGAACAGTCAAGGTCCGACTTGGAAGCGGAGCGGATGCCCAACAAGACCAGGGGAAGGTGGTCCGTCCAGTTCTCCCGATCGGCCGCGGCGCGTAGAGAGGCCTTTAGCTGGCGGTGAAACCGATCGACCATCCTGTTGGCAGCCGGATGATAGACTGTCGTCCGGATGCGGGTAGAGACTGAAAAGGAGAGGAGAGACTGGAAGAGGTGAGACTCAAAGTGGGCACCGCGGTCAGTCGTAATCGTGGAGGGTACACCAAAGATGGCAACACAACGACTGAGAAGAGCCTTGACCACCGTTGGTGCAGCAGTGTCAGACAGCGGGATAGCTTCAGGCCACCGGGTGAACCGATCCACACAGGTGAGGAGATAGGTACAGCCATTGGACAGAGGCAGGGGACATACAATGTTCAGGTGAACGTGGCTGAACCTTGCACCAGGGCCGGGGAAGGTGCCACTTGTGTCCCTGTTGTGCCGCCGAACCTTACTCCGTTGAAAGGCGATACAAACCCGTGTCCATGCTTTGAGGTCCTTGGACATTCCAGGCCAGATGAAGCGGTCGGAAACCAGCTTGTTGATAGCTCTACTCCCTGTCCGGAATCTTGTCCTGCCACCCTAGCTTCAGTATCCGCAGGAGATAAATTCTGTGGAATTGATCAAGTTTTCGCGCCTGTTTCTCGCAGACTGTCCAACTCTCCGCGCCACACGGCAAAGTTGTCAAGATGACCGCTCTGTGTGTCGTCATTTTAGTGTGGAGACGTTGACCGTGGCGATTCGATACAGAGTTCTGCAGTCGGTCGAAAGCCTGGCTGGCGTTAGAGATCCAGTTAGTCACTTCGTCGTCTATTTTGATGCAGCGTGAGTGTGCTGCCTATGCAAGCTAGCTTACTCACGGTCTTCAGTTCGGTGCCACTGAGGTGGATGCAAGGAGAATTTTATGCAACGTTGGGAGGCGGTGGATGCATGATCACTGTTTTGTTCGTGTTGATGGTCAGCCTGAAGTTGGCGCAGTCGGATCCAAAGGGGTCCAGACCCCGCTGCAGTGTTAAGTACGCAGTCGTCAGCGAAGAGCAGGTCATGGATAGTGGTCGAGGGAGGACGTGTTGAGGCCTGCATGGGTCGGCAGTTGAGAAGATGTCGTCAGTTCTGTAGGGAATGCAGGTCTCGGGAAGCTCATCACGGTAGGAGTCCATCAGCTTGGAATGAAACATGAGGTTGAAGAGAGTCGGGGGCAAGTATACAGCTCTGTTTCACTCCGCCGGTCACAGGGAATGCTTCTAAACGGTTCTGCTGTCCGTGACGCACGCCATCATCCCCTCGTAGAGCTGACTTACCATACGTGTGAATCGGTCGGGACAAATGAATTTCTGCATGATTTTCCATAGTCAATTACAACTCGCTACGTCGAAGACTTCCGTCAGATCCACAAAGTGTAGATGTGGATCCGCATTTCTTAGCACTGCTTTTGCAGTTGGCGTGCGGCGGATATCGTGTCGGTGGTTCTGTGGTGTTGTCGAATGCCACACTGGTTTTCTGGTAGAAGTGCTCGTACGGGATGGTCATTGAGACGGTTGAGAAGGATGCATGCGAAGATCTCCCCGGCCGTTTGGAGCAGCGAGATTCTCTGTGGCTACTGCGCAGTTGCCGGTTCCCCTTCCGTTTATAGAGATGGTTCACTGTCGCATCTTTGAAGGCCTGAGGAACTTGTACTCGGTGCCGTATCTCCTGGTATAGCGTTGTGGATTGATCCATCAGAGGGTGTCGCCGTGCTTGCAGAATCCGGCCGGAATCACCCCGGATCCCGGTGCTTTTCCGCTGGATATTTGGTGCATGCTCGGATTGTTTCTGGGAGAGAAGGCGACAGATCCAAGTTGCTTGTTTTCACTAGGGAGCCGGTCGATGACAGCATCAGAGATTATGATGGAGGGTTGTGGACACTTTGAAGTGCTCAGTACAGTGTTTCAGAATTTGTGATTTCTCCACCAGAAGCGCTGTTCTACTCAACTTGAGAAGCGCCGCAGTTCCTTTAGTTGGGGGATCTAGACCGCAGACCACCTTGAAGAATGCAAAGAAGTTTTTGGTTTCATTGCGTCCGGCATATCCCTGAATTTCCTCGACCCTGTGGGTAATCCAGACGCCCCGCATCTCTCTCAGTCGCTGCTGCCCAACGCGGCGATAACAGAAGAAGGTCTTTGTTGGCCTCCATTTGATGGTTCATGTAGGCCTTTTGCACCCCGCGGTTTTCAGCGAGCAGTTGGCTGATGTCTGCGCCATAATTGTCAAAGCAGTCCTGGTGCTGACGACGTGCGCGTTCGAGAAAATCCAAAGCAATCGAGTGATTGGCATTCCGCAGTTGACACCACCGAGTTTCTACGGTGACGCTGTCGTCCGAGACCGGCAGTTTTTTAATTGCTGGGCTAACTGATTGGTGAAATGTAAGCAGTGAGCAGGTAAATTCAACTAAGCAGTACTTAACTTATCCGGTGTCGTTTGGCTTGGCGCCTCCTGCGGGATTTCAGTCTGAACCTCATGTTGGAGATGACAAGATGGTTCCGTCTAGCAGTAGACATCGCAGATAGCCGTGGTCACCAACATATCTTGTCGATCTCTCCGCCAAACGAGAACGTAGTCTAGCGGCTGCCAGCGCCGCGATCTGGGGTGCATCCATGTCGCCTTCTTCCGCGTCGGCAGGCGGAAGGAGGTGTTGCTCAGGAAGAGGGGGTGTTCTGCGCAGGTTTGCAGGAGAAAGTGCCGTCCCTGTTGCAGCTGCCGATTTCTTGGGGACCCGGCACTCCGCTGCAGACAGCACAGTCCGCTCCGATGCGGGCATTGAAGTCACCAAGGATAACCAGCTTGGCCGCCCTCGGCAAAGTCGCAAAGAATGCGTGTAGGTCTTTATGGATCTTGTTCTTTGTCTCATCACAGCCGATGATTGGCGCGCCAATTCTCGCAAGAATAGTGTCGTCCTTCGTTCTGGACGACTGCTCCTCGGGATATCTAAAAGGGAACGAATATTCCAGGCAGCCAAAGTGAGTGGATTCAATCTAACAGCCTATGGGGTGAGGTGGAGGTGGGTTGCTGTTTGTTTGATTGGTTCGACCGTGAGTTGCCCATCTGCAAGCCACAGTCTGCGTGCAGATGACATGCTCTCAGCATTTGTTTAGAGCATCTTTTCTAGTCCCTTCCCCCGCGAGAGAATAGTCAAGGGACGAGTAAGTTCCGTAAAAACCACCGGTGAGGGCCCCTCTACTATCGCATATTCCCGCTCGCAACTGGCAGAATAACGAGCTCGTGGCCCAGTGGTTAGGGACGTTGGACCTTTAACCAACAGGTCGCAAGACCAAGCCCCATGTGTTCCATAATTCCGGGTTGGGTATAACTGGCTAATGACGGCTATTAAGCCAGAAATGGCCATTCCAGTCTCCCTTGTCTTTGCCCATAATAACATTCTGTCTATATCATGCGCCGCTGTGCGGCTGCTGGTTGAGCTCAAGAGAAAGCCCTTAGGCACAACGGGACGAGTGAGTTCCGAAAAACGACCGGTGAGCGCCCCCTTTACCATAATCAGTATTGTTAGTAGATAGGGCTGCTTAGATATCCCAGCCCGCTCCCAAACTCCACTATGGGTCACGGCTTGATTTAGTAGGAGGGCGACCCTAGTTATCCTGGGCCGCTTACGGGGTCGCATGTCACCTAACCCGTACGACTTTTTGATGTGGGGAGGGGGAAAGGAGGAAGTAAGTTGGAGGTGGGAGGAAGAGGAGAGCATGGAAGAGAGGGACTGGGCCGATAGGAAGGGAGGGGGGAGGGCCGGGGGATGGGAAAGGAATTACCGGGTGTAGGGAGCACACAGCACCGGATATGTTCATCTGGTTCGGCCCACCGGTCAAGGCGGTTACTGGGGTGTGACCGCTAGGCAGAGCCTAGGTCTGAGGCGCCACAGGTGAGTGTTGGGCGCCAGTGAAGTACTATAAGGGGCAGTCAACGGTTGCATGGCGCGACCTAATACTCAAGCGCAAACACATGTTTCTCCGAGTTTATGAGTCTCAATGACGCAGCTGCGAGGGGTTCCGTCCATCAGTAGGTTCTTCCAGCGTTCTCTGCGCCTAAATACCTGCCTAACCCCAGGCAGCCATTCCACACTTTAGCAAAAATAACTGTGCATAATTATATTTCCGAAAATTACGAACGATATTCCAGCACCGGAGAACCGGATGCACAATCGCGGACAAAAGGGCAGGCGCCCATCTGACAGTCGAATTTACTCCTTAACGACGCGCCCAAGACGCATACAGACCATTAGATTAGCTTACTGGATAGGTAAAATTTGTAAACAGATAGCCTTACTTAGGTTTTTACTACGTGAACTAAGGAGTGGAAATTGAAATCAACACATGGAGTACAAAAAAGTATATTGAAGTTTTTAGTGATTCACAAGTGTGTGGAATTCTTCCATACCGCAATCCCGGTAATTCACTTTAAACAGAGTACTACCAGCATAGTGGTGAAGAAAATCAGCAAGCAAGGCATTCAAAGTAA
>CACRXP010000173.1:299289-313790 GCA_902702965.1 Spirometra erinaceieuropaei | reverse complement strand
TTATGGAATAGGTTATAGTCCAGGGTGCCACCTATGAAAGCCAATATAGGGTGGACGGTTGTCAAGAGGGCGTGTCTATCAATGTTTACGTTACTGGTGGACTGACCGTGGACGTGCAGTAGGCCACCGAAGTCACCAGCACATGTATGTGACGATTAAGCAACGGATCTTGTGCCTCCATGCGCCCTGATACGCTTTCCGTCGCTAACACATTCAAAGGCGCAGGTTAGAGAAATACTGTGTTTAAATAGTCTATGTGCCGTGCAGTTCTACCACTTTCGGAACGTGTGAGAGGCTTGGAGAATAAACCTGACCTAGAGTCAATGAGAAGTTCACCGCAAGTGTGTTGACCACAACATAATACTGGCGGACTGGAATCGTCCATTTTTAAGACTGTTGCTGCACAAATATCTGGCTCGATTTCGGGGAACGGACAACCCTGTCTTCGGGTTTTAGAGGACGGGAAAATGACAGTACCTAAAAGTCGACGAAACCACAATGGAAAGTGAGAAGTCATACGAAAGAGGTTCTTGAACTAAGAGTTATTCGAACAACCAATTGCGAATATTTTTCCGGGATAAACATCCTTTTTAATCAGCTTTGATTAAGACTCCCATGCTAATTCCTCTGTGAATGGATTCGTACCCTAGAAAGTAAATTTTAGGTCAAGAATGCGGTGCGCATATCAGATGATGTTTAAATGATGAAAGGGCTGTTCATCTTACATCAGAGATGCTGTTCTATGTTTAACCATACAATGCATCTCATCAGCACTTTTAGTAAAAGCAAATAGTGTAATTCCACCTAAGAGAAGTTAGACAGCTCGTTTTGTGGAATAAAACATAGACAGGGTGGGTCAGATGTAACCAGCTCCCACTTGGTGTTAGAAGTCGCAAATGAATAGAACAAAATTTAATTACATAAATTTACAGCAAATGTTTGAAATGTAGGCCATCGAACAATGTCGCAACTGTATTGCAACCTCCGCAAATGTTTACATTTGAAACATCTGCTGTAACATTGCATAATAAAATCTTGCTTTATTTACTTGGAACTTGTAATAATAATAAGGGTCCGCAACATCTTGTTCATTCCGTACGTTTTTCTATTGGTTGATTTTTCGAGCTGTAATGCTTCTGGTCCTACGATAAGAACCAACGCAAAGTGTTCGATTGTACACACCATCCTTACACATATAGTTTTGCTTATGGAGCAAGGAGACCTTTCCAGCTACGGAGAACATGGCGAGAACAGACATTCAGATCTTTTATGATGAGTTTCCTTTGTATAAATGCTACTCTGCCATGTAGGATATTTAGCAGAAAAATGAGGCCAATGATGTAAAAACAGAAGTAATTTGGTCTTATTCCATTGTTAGTTTGTGATTCGCAAATGCTTAGTTATTTGACCTAGACGACATAAATGCACATAGGCTTGTTCTGGCTGCGCGCGTGCCACATGATATTTCGACCATCGATTTCGATGATGTCCACCGTGTGCCCTATTGCAACAGCGGTGGGAGCAGGGACGATGACTTGCGCAGGGGTTTATAGTGCCGGTAGACTTGCGCTGCATCTACCTACACTCTCTGCTCCTCCCTCACCCGAGCCCGGTGTCAAGACAGAGTCAAGAAGACCGATGACGAGGGAGGCCGCAGGTGGATGGCTCGGACGGATCCTCACCTTGGCGTTCCACCACACCCCCTGGTCCACACAACAATAACCAGGATTTCAACCAACACAACAGAGATTTGGAGGCTGGCACGGCCGGAGCCGCACCTAAGCTTGCCGCCAACGCCTTGCTCGGATCCCACGCTATGGTGGGAATGCCATAAAGGCCACATTAAAAAGGAGCCATTGCAGCCTGACTCTCAGACCGCCTCCAGTTGAGGAGGAGGTCCAAGGTACCCCGTCAGTTGGCAACCTTCCAAGCCACGGCTTTTTGCGCACCGTGATAGCTTCAAGCGCGTCAGATTGTTTATGGTGAGGAAAATGCGCTGGGTCGTCGACCTCACTCTCGCTTCCCATCCCCACACCCCAGCAGATGTCCGAGCCGGTCAGCATGCTGGGGTGGGAAATGGGCGCGGTGGCTGGCATGGTCGACTGACCATGACTGCGCGCGCCACGTGCACGACCTGGCCCCCCATACACACACAAACACCAGGATTTCACACAACGGGGGTTGAACGGCGTGTCCCTCACTTGCGTGAGGGTGCCGTGGAAGGTGCTGCTTCAGCCCATCCCCAGCCCACCAGTCCGCCACTACACACAACACACACACACAACGCGACGAACAGCGTGCACCTAGAGCGGGCGTCAATCAGCAACCTTCCTATCCACGACGCTTGACGTGTCGGGATAGTCTCGGACTCAGTCACCCGTGCAGCCGAAGCCGCATGGAGACCGAGTCGAGGTGCACACTTCCCACTTGCGTGGGAGGTGGCAGTTGAGTGCATGAGGTGTGTGAGTGTTGATGTCTGGTGGGGTGGTGGTAGTGGTGGAGACAGGGCGGGAGGGTGTTGTGATGTGATGTAGTCGGCGGTTCTCTACCTCAGGTCGTCGTGGATGCGCATGTGGCTGAATAGGCCCATGCGATGCCTGAAGGTGCGAGGGCAGTGTGGGCAGTGGAGGCGAGTGCGGTGAGTG
This sequence comes from Spirometra erinaceieuropaei, assembly GCA_902702965.1. NCBI lineage: Eukaryota > Metazoa > Platyhelminthes > Cestoda > Diphyllobothriidea > Diphyllobothriidae > Spirometra > Spirometra erinaceieuropaei. The sequence goes on along the minus strand of CACRXP010000173.1, from coordinate 311,145 downwards.
TAGGTTGGTGCTCCAGGCACTGGTTCGCCAGTCTCCGTGTGATGGATTCGCAAGTGACCGACCAGGCCGATGCGAGAGGTGAATGTGCGTGGACAGTGTGGGCAGGTGAAGTCGGTGGTGTCGGTGTCAGTTGCGATAACGGGGACGGACGCAAAGGGTGAATAAGTGGGGATGGGGTTTGGCGTGATGGGTGAGTCGGGAGGGCGGTCAATTCCACTCTCGTGGATGCGCATGTGGCCGAAAAGGCCCATGCGATGCATGAAGGTGCGAGGGCAGTGTGGGCAGTGGAGACGTATTCTCAGATAACTTGCCATGTATGTAAGTAGTCTTTGGTATTTTTATAATTTCTTCATATTAGGCGCTTTCTAAGCAGCGTGAACGCATGGATTGGAAATCCGGGCAGCATGCCTTGCCCCTTTAACTCAAACCCTCGAAAACCCTCAGCGACCATCTCGGACGCGTTACCTGGCGTTGTCAGTAGTCAGTTCTTGGAAGTTTCGTCTGAACCGGAGTCGAGCATCGTGCTCCTCGGACGACCAAATGACGGCGACGGCAATCGATGGGTCTGTCGGCTTTATGACCCCCAAACCGGTCATGGTCGCTTGTTAGGCCACTGCAAACGACGCTCCCTCTCGGCTGTTGTCTGTCTTCGAGGTAACCCATTATCTTACTTACATGCTTTATATCTACAGTAGGTGTGCTAACGCATGAAATGTCATGAGTTAGCACAAGAAAATCCCTTTAACTCAAAATCCGCCCAATCTGCGTTCCTCAAAGTCTTACGCAGTAAAAAAGCGACTATTCTTGAGAAGAAGACATAGTTGGAGTTGTAAATAAATATTTACTAATATAAATGTAATTACATCAATAGTGGTGAGAATGCGATACCCGGGTGGCATATCAAAAGTAAAGGAGGAGATGATCATACGGCAAGGCAGGTGCAAGAAGCCTGGATGTCTACCGACTGTTCTGTCAACCGCCACATCAATTTACCTCCCCCTTATCTGGTTTTACGGACATTCTTGACGGGGGACAGTCACGGCGCGGGACAATCGGGGCCGCCAATTATCACCGCGGCCGACGAAGATGGGCGGGATTCAGGTCACGGTGACATGCGGGTCGGATGCAGCCACACAGGCGGCATTGATGGGCCAGGCTTTGAACAAAGTGCGCCATAAAAGGAAAGCTGTGTGCACGACTGCTCAGTCTCTGAAGATGGGTAGAAGAAACGACTAACCGAAACGTCAGACCTCAAATACACCTCTCCCGGTGAACGCCTCCTTTACTTTTGATAAATGTAATTAATTTTGCACTGAAAACTAGAATTTTAGAAAATGGTTACATTACAAATCGCTTAAATGGGGCTAACTACAAGGGTGTATAAGGAAAGGGGACGCATGAAATGGGGAAAATAATGAAACATAATAACAAATACAGAAGATCAGTACTCTGTTAATTGTCCATTTGCATTTGTCAGAGCATCTTTATCCCACGGCATGACAAATAAAAGTGGCAGCATGTCGCGCGTACTCAAAGCATATCTGTTTACGCCTAGTAGTTCTCGGTGTGCTAAAACAAACTACTGTCGAACAAGTTTATCACCGAATTTTATTGTATGAGACGCCATAAATTTCGAAAATAAATTTTATAAGCTGATTTTGGCCCCTTTTTATTGAAAACAATGCAATTTTATTAAAAAGAATTTCAATAGCAAGGGAGAATGGAGTAATCGGGAGCAGAGTAATACTCGGATGTCGGAAAGATGATATTCCCTTGGGCAGGATTTCGGAGGATGTCGAAACATATTCTGGGCTGACTTTTTATCATTAATTAGAAGAAAATTTCCCAATGACCATGCAGAAACATAATCTAACACATCTTCCAGAGACTGAAATGAGTCTTATTTTTAGCAGGGCGGTCCACAACCATACTTATAGGCAGTCATTGGGGAATCTCGCACCATGCGTTTGAAGCAAAAGCAAGGTTCGACTAGCCTTAGGGCTGTTACACCGCATCAACCCTCGGATTTTACTTGTCCAAAACCTGGTTTTCTGTTTATACGCAGGGGCGATCAGTGAAAAATTGTCATCATCTCCAACGACCTATAAATGGTACACGTGTACTTTCTGCGTTAAACTAACGGAACGATAATTTTCGAAATATAATTCACTGTTTTTTACGAGTTGCTCCATCGTGAATGTTGCTATGGTAAATTTCCTGTAAAAAATTCAAAAACCGAGGGGAATTTGAAAAAATAATGCTAAAAACATTGTCACATGTTTAAATGGTAAGGCGACTTATGGGTCAATCCATATTAGCCCAAACTCCCACAAAACTGCGGTTCACTGAATGTCGTGGCGGTAACGTCTCATGAGTCAGTAACTCTCATCGCCAGTCTATAACAGAAAACCCAAAGGGTATGTTTCTCACATACTAGTGATTTAACTGTAGGATGTATCTAAGAATCAAACAAAAAACTGAACAATTCCACGCGCTACTGCTAAGCAAGCACGTCTGGTTTTAGTAGTTTGAGGGTGCCTGTTTAGGCAAAAAATAAAGCTACGTTGGGAGGAATGATTTTGCATAATTTCCCTGCTCCCTGCTTTTCTGCAGACAACACATGTCAACCACATGATGATACGCACACACAAAAGGACTAAAATGAAATTCACTTATAACTCAATAAGTAAAACATTTATGGGAAGCGTGCAAAAGTTTGTGGCAAGGTATCCATCGAAATCCATGTACTTAGTATGTGCTCCGTAAACTTGGAAGGCTGAGATTGGAGGGGCAGCTGAACTTATAGCAGACGATTGTTCACGCTCGTTTCAGGAGTTTAACACAAGTATTTCCGGTAGCACCTTCGCTTCTATAAATTCTGCCACTTTCGACTAAGTACTTTCTTAGAATTTAGGTTGATTCATTGAAAAAAAGGGGCAAACTTGTCCTCAGGCTGTTTCTCTGACCGTGGGCTGCAAAAACCGTCAAGTTCCTTAGACAAATGAATACTTGCGAAAAGACCTTCGGTAGCATTGCATTTAAAAGTCACATTCGTCCTCCAAGACTCACAGAACAGAAATTCTATAGAAACTGATTGTTTAAAACATTAAGTGGGTCGCCCTACGTCCAGTAAACGTAACTTCAGTGGCTCCACACCGGCTGGCAGAATGCTCAAACTAGATTTTCCAAACGTCCTCCTTGCACGCTCTCCTGCCTACGCAATGCAAACGAGGATTGCTCCTTGTGGGGTCAAGTATGCTCGCTGCTACCTGTGAGATTACACTCAGAACACGCATTGATTAGCTATAGACGCACATTTCCAGCTGGCTGCATAGGCTTCGTAAACTGCTGTCACTATCCCCTTGAAATATGAAGTAGTCTCGAATCTCAAGTGGAAGTGAGTGATAGCCTTTAAAATCATTATAGAATTAAAGCTCATCTAGAGCATTATTGAATTACGTTGTCACAGCACATTTTTTGAATCACCTGAGTTTTTGCGTATGCATATCTTATGGTTTTCTGCCGTCCAAATTTTTAATCTTTGTGGTGAAGCAGGTCTTGTATCCGAAAGTCACTCAGAAGATGAACACGAAAGCAAAACCAAAACGGACAGTTTATGTTATGCTGGGAGGGGCGTCCTTCGATCGGGCCACTGAAAATGCTTGTTTCATTGCGCCTTGGATCCCAGTCAAGAGCCCTTGCAGACAGCCGCATAGTGGTCGGTAAGATATGCAGGAAAGCGTACCGACAAAGGCAAGAGGGACTGCCATTTCTGTCCGACCAAGATAACCTACCCCAGAGGACGTCCTTATGCTGGCAAGGAACTCCAAGTTCCTTTGCCAGCGACGTCAGAAGCGCTGGCCATACTGTTAACCAATCCAACCCTCTTCTCGTAAACTGCTCTGCCCCAAAGCGAACGTGGCATGTTTGTAATAGCATCCCGACACGTCGAATAAAAAATATTCCTTACGGTGAAATTGAACCAGTAGGGGGGATTTTCCATATGCAAAAGCCAAAACCATATTCATAAACAGAACGTAAGTTAAGAAGACACTTAGGAACAGAACGCATGAGAATACAAAATTATCCGCGCCTTTTACCTTTTCTTAATCAGGACTACTGACAATACGTCAAGTCTTTGATAACTACATGGACTCTCCTAATTTTGTGGAAGTTGCATTCAAATCCTACTACTCCTTTTGCTTCGAATTTTGTTACAACGCGTACCTGTTAGGTTCCTAGCCTGAAAGAAAAGTTGTTTCAAGTCCAATGTTCACTATTCAGTTTTGGAGCTAAAAATATACAGTCGACACATTTTACTTGAATGTTCTACAATGTCTGATCTATCTCATGAAATGCTAGGCGTAATTCTGATACGTGCTTTCGATTGAATGAAATGCCTAGGTGGTGTTATAATATGGATTACTTTATAACATAATCCCAAGATATTCCATTCATACCAGGAAGTCGGCTTTTGGCTGAGTTTCTTTCCAGCCGTCCGCAAAAGACGTTCAATGAAAAATGAACTACTTACGCAACATCACTTTGGGCTTTCTTTATGCTCATGAAATTTCACAAAGGAGATGGACTACTTTGCATAATATGCAAAAATTATTGACAAACGGAGAGATGCGATGCCATTTGAATGGGCATTTCCAAGTCCTACAAAATCCCATAATTACAGACTTTTAGACCGAAAGATATTATTTCTTTGAATATGAATTTTACGATGTGGGCTGCTAGCACACAAGTGCAGGAGAAACATTCTTATGCGTGTTTTCCGTAAAATATAATTTGGCACCGGTATTAAAGTGGAAAAAGCATGCTTTTAAATGATCATTTTTGCCGGATGTGGTCTTTGTAGGTGACCAGAAAGAGGCACATTCAAGTGTCGACCTCCTGGCGTAAGTTGTTGTTAATCACTATCACAACCTTACCTAAGTATTCATTTCTGACCAAAAACACACTTCCGGATTTCGGTAAGCATTTATGAGACCGAAGATCTTTGGCATAACACACAGATGAACGCTAATCCCCCTGCTTCCCTGATATGTAATGCTGGCGGAACTTTTTTGATGTTATTGTTGGTCCATCTGCAAATTATCTTCCCTGTCTGCTCGTTTGCATTCTTACGTTAGCGGGTGTTTGTTCAAATATGCCGCAAGTATATCTAAAACGGCTGGTTCGAGTTGTGGGTGTACAGAAGGCCTTCCTGTACACAAAATCACCATATATCCGCCAAACCGGCTTACGAACAGTTGTGCCTTCTAGACTTCTCTCGGGTATGCCACAACGAAAATGCGTTTCCCCACCAAATCTTGCAGCGTACTTCTGGTACTTTGGGCTTTGTCGCACAATACGCCGACTCGCACTGTTAGTCCGAAAAAGACTTATCTTCCGCACCATTCACCGTAGGATTACATTTCCCTCAATTATACGGTATCTTGAACGGCACTATCAGCAACAACACATGCTTAAAATGAAAAGCAGTGTCGCCTAGGATACCCGTTAGCAACGCCGTTCCCCTTTGATTGGAAGTCCGCCTACTAATGAACCTTAGTTACGGGCCACCTTCTGCCATTTCTGCCCTTCTTGCACAATCATCGAGCCCAATAAACGCCAACCCATAGCACCCTTGATCAAATGGTCCACAGGAGAAGTAAAATGTATTAATGAAAAATACCAACAAATCATAATTTAATTAAGCGCGGTCAAGTGAAGAGCCGGGGAATAAAATGCCATGCACATAAACCCGTGTAGGCAGATTGTCAAAACATAAAAACTAAAGGGAAAAAATCGCCTATCAACCAAAAAGCTACATTGATAGAAACTGAAAAGTCTATTTTCTCTAATATAGACTCTCAAAGCCGTATTTACGACATATGCATAATTCAAGATTTTGAATGTAGAAACACACAGAAGGGCCTTCGGAAGCATTGCTTTTAAAAGTCACATTCGTCCTCCAAGACTCACAGAACAGAAATTCTATAGAAACTGATTGTTTAAAACATTAAGTGGGTCGCCCTACGTCCTGTAAACGTAACTTCAGTGGCTCCACACCGGCTGGCAGAATGCTCAAACTAGATTTTCCAAACGTCCTACCTTCACGCTCTCCTGCCTACGCAATGCAAACGAGGATTGCTCCTTGTGGGGTCAAGTATGCTCGCTGCTGCCTGCGAGATTACACTCAGAACACGCATTGATTAGCTATAGACGTAGCCAGCAATAACGCACATTTCCAGCTGGCTGCATGGGCTTCGTAAACTGCTGTCACTATCCCCTTGAAATATGAAGTAGTCTCGAATCTCAAGTGGAAGTGAGTGATAGCCTTTAAAATCATTATAGACTTAAAGCTCATCTAGAGCATTATTGAATTACGTTGTCACAGCACATTTTTTGAATCACCTGAGTTTTTGCGTATGCATATCTTATGGTTTTCTGCCGTCCAAATTTTTAATCTTTGTGGTGAAGCAGGTCTTGTATCCGAAAGTCACTCAGAAGATGAACACGAAAGCAAAACCAAAACGGACAGTTTATGTTATGCTGGGAGGGGCGTCCTTCGATCGGGCCACAGAAAATGCTTGTTTCATTGCGCCTTGGATCCCAGTCAAGAGCCCTTGCAGACAGCCGCATAGTGGTCGGTAAGATATGCAGGAAAGCGTACCGACAAAGGCAAGAGGGACTGCCATTTCTGTCCGACCAAGATAACCTACCCCAGAGGACGTCCTTCTGCTGGCAAGGAACTCCAAGTTCCTTTGCCAGCGACGTCAGAAGCGCTGGCCATACTGTTAGCCAATCCAACCTTTTTCTCTTAAACTTCTCTGGCCAAAATTGAACCTCGCATGTTTGTACTATCATCCTGCCCTGTCGAATTGCGGTGGTGAAACATAATCATAGCCCACTTGCATATTCCTGCCGGTTTTCATCCTCCCCATGCCCCTGTAGATGAAGAGTACAATTACCTCTGTTTTCTGACATGTCCAAACTCCTTCAACCCTCTTCCCCATGACTTCCATTAGTTAGCCTTTTCAGCTTTCGCAACTTACTTATATTTCTGTACGGCCTTATAATGAATAATCGAAAACGTACTTTTGCCGGATTTGACTTCTCCAATGCTTTCTTGTGTGTCATTGCAGAGATGCGAAAATCCAAGTGCACAATAATTTTTGTTTCATGGGTCAGGAAATCTGACAATGAGAATAGACGTGATGGCGGTAGTTGCTGGTAGTTTGGCCGTTGAAATCGACGACATCCGACGCTGCCATTAGATAGGCCCACTAGCAATAGTTTGCGTGTGAAATGTTTTATAGAGAAGCGAACCTGCGTTTCATCTGCCTCACCCTCTCCTCACACACTCACCTTGCACCGATGGCAAGCCAAAGTCAAGACGACCAGTGGTGGGTGTGGCTATAATGGCTGATAAATCCGGACAGCAGGCCTACGTATGACAAACAAGACCTGGTCTCCAATCTACATGTACAAGGATACATTGTGGGGGTCTCGGGTCCCAATTTGGATGAGAATGCAATGGAGGCCACATTAATAAGGACCCATCACAGCCTGACCTTAAGTCCCGGGCAGAACCCAGTTATCTTGCCATTTGGCCGCCCCCAAGCCATGACTATTAACGCGTCGAGATAGATCGCCGCGCGTTACATTTTCTGTGGGGATTAATTCTACAGTGTAGGCCTCATTCTCTCTATTCTCCCTCCTACACACCAGCCAGCTGTGCGAGCCTCTCAGCCAAATAGTCGTTGGACTGGACACAGCGGTTAACAAGACTGAAGAGCCCGTGCACGCATGCCCTACACGACTGGATTCCCGCTCTATATGTATCAGGCCGTCGTATGTTGTGTGATCGAAAAGATAAAGATTCCCAATCAAAAGTCAGGGAAGACGGTTTGAGTTGGACAACCTTTACTGCCTGAGGAAGTGCGTACACAAGGGCTCTGTAGGCAGTCGCCGCGAGCGCGCTTCAAGCAAGTTGTTGTCTGTGTCCGCCTCGGGGTGTTGTCCGCACGTGTGTGCGCCCTTCGTTGTCTCCACGTCCGCCAGCCAATCAGAGTGGGGACAGCGTTGATTGGCTTCGAGCACTCGCGAGGCTAGTGACGAGCCTCGCGCGTCCCAGCAGCGTATCGACAAGGAGTGTGAGGCGGACAGGACGGCAGCGTGACAAAGGTGGAGGGCGAGGAGACGCGAACTGCCACAAGGCTACACCAAAGTACGTGATTCCCACTTGAGTAACGTACCTGACTTAACATGTGGCGGTTCGTTCCACATACCGGCGCTGGCAAATTGGATTATGCATTTGAAGCATGAGTGGGACACGGTGTGTCACTGAAAGGTGGAGGAGGTTTATGCTCAGGTATTAGTAGGTGTGCGCAGGTTGGGCGAGACGTAGTGAGGTCTGCGTCATGTAGTTTTGCTGAAGGTTCTCATGGATAGGCACATGACCGAAAAGGGCCATGCGGCATCTGAATGTGTTGAGGCAGGGTAGGAAAGCGAGGCATGTGTGACGGGTGTATTTTGGCGCTTCAGGCGATAGTTCGCCGGCATCAGTGCGATAGATTCGCTAGTGACCTAGCAGGCTGACGCGCGATTCGAAGGCGCGATCGAAATGGGAAAGGTTGGAACTGAGTCCAATTGCTGGAAGGGGAGACGATGGTCTAGATCGTAGTCAGGAAGGCAGGAGTGTCCTCACTGGTGATGTCAGTGGTGTTGATGGTCACGGTGGTGTTTTGCGATATGAGAGACAGATTGGTCGTTTTAGCATTGTAGTGGCTCCAGAGATGTCCAACGAGTCCGACAAATGTTATGGATTACCCATGACATTATAAATGACCATGGTCCGCGACAACAGAAATTCAAGATCTCCTCCTTTTGTCTTACCAGCGGCTATTCGGTTAGTTTCAAAAATGACTGCTCCAGTCTTTACGACAGTCTGCCAGGCTTACCAATCTTGGATGAGATACTCCCAGGCTTCGGGGTTGGTTTTTAGGTGCTTTGTCAGGCCCACATGGTGTTTTCCTAGCGATGCTTTTGTCCGCTTATTCTGTGGGCACCTTTATCGATGTAGCCAAAAATATCCCCTTTGGACAGACGCACACCATCCTCTGTAATGACATGACCGATCCAATGTCTAGGATTCGTTCCTACCACTCCATCTTTTGTATTCCCCCCAGGCGGCAGACGCAAAAACGATTGAGATTGCTTGCTTGGCTTTCGGATGTAGTCCACGCATTATGCCGACTATTAGCGACTCGACTGCGGGTAAGTAGGCAATTATCGCCCCACGTGTAATTAGCTGCAATGACTGCGATAGCTGCCAAACATGATAGACATGCAGTGGCATAGCAGCTGCATCTTATAAATACTGCAGCACCTGTGCGACTCACCACCCCTGATGATAGATTCGAGTGCGAATCCAGAACGTCGGGTTAATGAAACTCTTGGTATAGCGATCTTAGCCCTACACATCCTCGGTTTGGTGTTAAGGAGAATGCAACGGTGGTTTAAAACGAATGGCTATAGCTGGACGCTGGCTTGGACCTCCTTGGAAATCCAGTGGTTCTTGAAATGGTACTACCCAGGTAGACAAATTTGCTCACAGAGATCAGGCGAGTTTTGTTAATGCTGATCCTTATCACGTTATATTTATTGGATGATGTTGGGGGATAAAATAACCACAGTCTTTTGCGTATTGATCTTCAGTCAGAGCCTTGAGCAACCAGTGACAAAGAGTTATATGTCCCGTTGCATTTCCGTCTCCGTTGTGTTGAGCGCACAGTCATCCGCGAGTAGGAGATGATGAATACTCATCATGGTGAGTTGCAGAGCACTACAATCGCATAGTGAGGAACCGTTCTGGGTGGTCAACCTCAGCACTCAGACCCGCCGGATCCTTCTCGGCGACAAGGAGACGTGGCCGCTTTGCGAATGGACTTTGCTACAGATATACGGAATATGACAGACAGTTCGCGAGCTTCCTGGTATTGATCGCGCCACTAAGGATTTTCCTAACTATGCCATAGGCGGAGATTTTGCTTTTACATTGACCACAAACTTCCTTCTTAAGCCTTCTTCACTTCCTCCGACAAGTGTTCATCTGAGAGACCCGCTATCCGATTTTATTTCCCAGCATACCACATATATTCGTTTTCTTAAAGGCTTTTCTAATTAGACTGCTGATTGTTTTTTCAGCCCCGTACTAATGCCATTGTCGACTCCATCAAGTTGGAGCGCACGGCCGAGCTGTAACGTCAGCCTGATCTTACTGAGCAACTTGCCTATACTAGTTCTCAGACCAGGGCTATTCCTCTGTCCGTCAGCTCCGGTACACTCTGTATGACGCGTCGAGCGGTTTATCCTGACTCAAAGTACCAGGAGAAATGCGTCAAGATGTTTCCAGCGCGTTGCACAATCCTGCTCATCTTGGTGTTCGGTTTACACAGTGCCTCATTAGTGACTGTTTCGTCTGATTCAGCATGAAGACCGATATTCATCAGTAGACTCGCTCATGTTTAGCCTACTTGAAAGCCCAAAAGCAGACGACACCACAAAACTTCCATTGGAACCTTTCTCGCACCCGACGCACATCTTGCTCATATGCACATTGATCTGGCAGGCCCTTTGCCCATAGTCCCTGGTCGCAACTATGTGCTCATTACAATTTGCTGATTTGCATGACTGCCGAAGTCAGCAATTTGCATCTAGACTTTTTAATAGCCTTACTGACCACTTCACGTGTTCCTATATGGGCGTGACAGCCTACTATTCCTTATTTGACGGTCAAGTCAAGCGTTTTCACTGTCAGCTCAAAGCCTCGCTCCAGGCCTATGACAACCTCACTCACTGGTGCGAGCGTCTACCCTTGGTCATGTTGGTATCCGTACTTCACGAAAACCCGACTTGAAGTATTCCGCCATCAAAATCGTTGCGGAAGTGCCCTACGGATCCTTGGAGATTGTTCGAGCTGCGTCAAAGCCTAGCTGACCTGGATGCTACTAATTACGTCCAATGGTTGCGCCAGGCAATGACTAATCTCCTCTCCCACGCTCCAGCAAGTAGATCGTATATCGACCCTAACTTGGAAACATCCTCTCCAGTGCTTGTCCTCGTAGATAGTGTCAGTAAGTCATTACAGCGGCCTTGCGACGCACTCTTCCGAGTCCTATCGCGCCCAGACAAGTGTTTAAAAATCGTCAATGACGATCTCATCCAGGTGGTCTCGATCGACCGCCTGAAGGTGCCCTATACGCGTCCTTATTCACCCGCCCCGACATGCCAGCCCTCTAAACCCAGCCCGCCGCCTCTTGCGATTTCCCTGTCCCAACGAGTAGTGTTGTCAGGATAACCGCCCTGTACATTTTGAGTTTGGGGTTTAGATGAAGTCCTCAACGATTCCAGACTGAGGTCTGTAGCCGGTCAAATGTCTGGCTGGTTGTAAAGATCCGGCGGACCACTTCTTCGTCGGAGCTGACATTCCGCGAGATTATACTGCCTAGGTACGCGAATATGTCCACAATGTTGAGCGGAGTTAACTGACGGTGATCTGGGGTTCCCTGTAGTCCGTGTGTAACGCCGATTGAGGCATGGCAACCGTTTTCTCCGTGTCGATGGTCAATCAGAAGTTGACGCATCCGAAGGCGAAGGAGTCTGTGCCCCTTTGGAAGACAGCTTCCGTCGTTGTATTAAGTGTTCAGTCATCTACGAACAGTTGGTTGTCGATGGTTGGCTACATCTGGCATTCATTATCTGGCAACAAACACTCACCTATGGCTCCTCAAACCTAGGCTCCGCCTTGCTGCCACACCCCGGTAACCACCCCGACTGGCGAAGTTAACCAGATGAGGGGGT
>CACRXP010000173.1:269000-297812 GCA_902702965.1 Spirometra erinaceieuropaei | reverse complement strand
CCTCCTCTATACTCTCAACTCTCGACCCCCACTGTCGTTAAGTCCTGCGGCGAGGGTGACATGCCATCACTTAGGCAGCCAGGCCAATATTGCCGTTATATCACTGTGACGACTTAGCAGCCCTCTACAGGGACAATTTTGCTCACCCACGCGAATGGGAATGTGTTAGAAAAGGTGCCCTAACCAAATGCTGGGGAACCATGCTGTCTACAGGCTGACTGTGGACTCAGACGTAAAAGACACAGTCGAAGGACTAAAAATCGAAACAACATAATTCCACTTTCCCCCCTCCTCCTCCCCCTCTTCCCCGCGGTCCCACTTGCCAGACTGGTAGGGTGAGTCCGCTCGCTTTGGCAGCCTGGAATGTCTGTTCTATTTTAGATAATCCCAGAAGCAACCGACCGGAACAAAGGACGCCGCTACTGCCTCTGAAACTGGCGCGCTACAAGGTGGACATCCCTTCATTCACCGAGACCCGCTTCTCCTAACAAGGCCAACTAGGGGAGGTTGGTGCCAGCTACACCTTCTTCTGGACCAGCCATCCCAAGGCAGAACGACGAGACGCGGGTATCGTGGGACGACTGCCTTGCCTGCCACAGGGCATCAACGATCGCCTGATGAGCCTCCGCCTGCCTCCCCAGGCAGGCCAATTTGCCACCATCGTCAGCGTCTACGCTCCACTCCCCCCAAATGACCAGCACTGACGCTGCAAGGGACCAATTCTACGAGGACATGCACGCCCTCCTGGTAATTTCGCCGAAGGCGTATAAGTTGATTGTCCTTGGTAAATTCAACGCCCGCGTCGGCACAGATCATGCTGTCTGGATCCCCATGGTCTCCACGGCTCTAACGACAATGGTCTGTTCCTGCTACAAAGCTGCACAGAACGCCGTCTCATCCTGATCAACACCTTCTTCCGCCTCCCGGTGCGAGAGAAGGCAACCTGGATGCACCCTCAGTCGCGACACTGCATCTGATGGGCTATGTCCTCGTCCGGACGGAGGCGAGACCAGCGGGACGTGCTGGTGACAAAGGCGATTCCGGGTGTCGAAGGGTGGGTTGACCATCGTCTCGTCAAAAAACGAGGTGACTTACTGGATCTCTAAAGCCAATCAGGCTATCGACCGGCTGCAGAACTCTGTATCGAATCGCTACGGTCAACACCTCAGCACTAAAATGACGACTTACAAAGCGGTCATCTTGGCAACTTTGCTGTGTGGCACGGAGACCTGGACAGTCTACGAGAAACAGGCAAGAAAACTTGAGCAATTCCACAGCAGTTATCTCCTGCGGATACTGAAGCTAGGGTGGCAGGACAAGATTCCGGACAGGGAATTTTTGAAACACTGCAATTATCATTTTCCACGCTATGCTGAGGCAGCAGTAACTGTGATGAAGCGGCCACCACTTGAATATGGGCGATGAGCGACAGTCCAAACGATTCTTCTATGGAGATTAAGCCAAGGCTGCTCGCCAACAAGGTGGCCAAATCCGTCGCTACAGGGGCACTTGGAGAACTCATTAAAGCGACTGCAACGCTATGTTGGTTCTCCCCGTGACAAGGACGTTTCCGGAATCCAACTCCAGCACCTTCCATTGACTACTGGCAACGGCATCATTCTATGCGACGTCTCCACCACTTCCCATTGTCCCTTTGTGTCGCCATCCCTCCGCCGAAAAGTCTTCTCCTCTCTGCACAACCTATCGCACCCTGGAAGTCGAGCAACCGACAAGCTGGTTTCGGACCGCTTCATCTGGCCTGGAATGTCCCAGGACCTCAAAGCATGGACACGGGTTTGTATCGCCTGTCAACGGAGTAAGGTCCGGCGGCACAACAGGGACACAAGTGGCACCTTCCCCGGCCCTGGTGCAAGGTTCAGCCACGTTCACCTGAACATTGTAGGTCCCCTGCCTCTGTCCAATGGCTGTTCTTATCTCCTCACCCGTGTGGATCGGTCCACCCGGTGGCCTGAAGCAATTCCCCTGCCTGACATTGCTGCTCCAACGGTGGTCAAGACTCTTCTCATTCGTTGGTTTGCCATCTTTGGTGTACCCTCCACAATTACGACTGACCGTGGTGCCCACTTTGAGTCTAACCTCTTCCAGTCTCTCCTCTCCTTTTTAGGCTGTACTCGCATCCGGACGACAGTCTATCACCCGGCTGCCAACAGGATGTTCGAGCGTTTTCACCGACAGCTGAAGGCCTCTCTACGTGCCGCAGCCGATCGGGAGAACTGGACGGACCACCTTCCTCTGGTGTTGTTGGGTATCCGCTCCGCTCCTGAGCCAGACCTTGGTTTTTCCGCAGCTGAACTGGTGTTCCGCGCCACCGTCCGACTGCCCGGTGAGATGATCTCGCCAATCCCGCGAGGTTCGGTTGAGGATCCCAACAACCTCCTGCATCGCCTCCGGCAGTTTATTTGGACACATTCTTTGGTTCCGCCCAGGTCCTACGCCTCTCCGTCCTATCTCGAGAAGAACTTGGCAACCTGCTCTCACGTCTACCTTCGATGTGATCGAGTCCGCCGGCCTCTGGAACCGCCCAATGACGGCCCATTCCAGGAGTTCACTCGGGAACAGGGACACTCCGCCTTCAACGCGGCAATCGTGAGAAGGTCGTGAGTGTGGACCGACTCAAAGCTGCTGTCCCGGACAGTCCTCCGGACGAGCCCTGTGGTCCCTTAATATTTCACCTTCGAGTATTTGCCCCCTCTCTTCCCTGTCCCCTACCTCCAACTGCCATCACTAATTCCAATACTTCCGCCATAGGACGTATCCACTCTTATACGGACCCTGTAAATATCAATCGCAGTGGTTGTCACTTACACTTTCCTGATCGGTTGATTACCCATTTCTTTTGAACTTGTACACATACTTCGGCGTCGTTTCCGCCTTTCTCCGACCTCGGAGGAGGGTATTGAACGGGGGCGCCAGACTATCTTGCCTCAAGCTACCTGTTCATAATTCTTGAACTCACTAGTTGTTTAACTGAATGGAAAGAACACAACACAACGCGAAACGATCGGCACCTGTTGGATTGTCAGGTCGTTTGACATTAGTTTATTAATTAATTCATAACTCATATCTTATCCTGATATCCATAGACTGAGATTGACAGTCGTGTACTAAGCGCACGCAAAAAGACCAGCGCGACGTGCTGTTGACAAAGGCGATTCCGGGTGTCGACGGGTGGGCCGAACATCGTCGTCTGCTACTGCTACGAACCTGCGCAGAACGCCGTCTCATCCTGATCAACACCTTCTTCCGTCTCCCGGTTCGAGAGAAGGTAACCTGGATGCACCCTCAGTCGCGACACTGCATCTGATGAACTATGTCCTCGTCCGGACTGAGGCGAGGCCAGCGGGACCTGCTGGTGACAAAGGCGATTCCGGTTTCCGAAGGGTAGGCTGACCATCGTCTCGTCCTTTCCAAGACGCGGATACATCTATAGCCTCGCAGGAGACCCCAAGGTAGGCAACCACCAGGTAAGCTGAATATTGTCTTCGTCTGCTCACCATCTCCATTTCAGCAATGAACCAGCTCAACGACTAGCCAACCTTCCAGTCGCCGCTGCTACCGCCGCTAACGAGAACGCCTCTGTGGAGGACCGATAGTGTTAAATGCGAGACACAGTCCAGCCGACGACCCTGACTCTTCTCGTTCGCGCACGTCGCCAACATCAAGGCTGGTTCGGTGACAACGACACCGTCATCAGCAATCTACACGTTGAGAAGAACTGTCTGCACAAAACCTACTTTACTCGTCCCACCGATGACAACAATGCAGCCTTCTACCTTAGCCGTCGCCTTGCGCAACAGCGGCTGCGCGAGATGCAGGATGCTTGGATGGCTCGTAGGGCTGAGGAGATGCAAGGGTACGCGGATCTCAATGAATGGAAGATTTTTTTCTCTGCAATCAAAGCCGTCTACGGTCCGCCAACTGAGGCAACTGAACCTCTTCTTGGCGCCGACGACAGTATTCTATTCACTAAGAAGACACTGTTTCTACGGCAGTGGGTCAAACAATTCAGAGGCATCCTTAACCTCGTTGGGTTCGAATCGCACCGGGGGGGGGGCTGAGTTTTTCACCGTTGTGTCACTATCAAATATGTTACTGGCAATATTTTAGTAGAATGTGCATTTAAGTTTACTATTGCATGTACGGTTTTCAACAGGGTCTTCAAGGGCATTGCTTACTTTATACGAATTCAGAGACGTCTTCAACAATCTCTCCGCCGTCTCCAACGCCGCCATCGCCCATCTGCCTCAGGTGGACACCAACATCGACCTCGATCTCCTGCCCTCTCTCTACGAAACCATCAGGCTTTACAACAACTCTCTAGCAAGAAAGCGTCCGGATCACAAGCGATCCCATCCGAGATTTACAAGCACATTGGCCCCCAGCTCATGGATCATCTGACGACGCTCTTCCAGGAGATGCGGCGTCAGGGAGAAGTCCCACAGGAATTCAAGGACGCCACAATTGTCCATTTTTACAGGCAGAAAGGGAATCACCATTTCTGTGACAATCATCGAGACATCTTCTTGCTGAACATCGCCGGGAATATCTTCGCTCGCATCCTCTTCAACCATCTCAATAACCATTTGCAACAAGGACTCCTGCCGAAAAGCCAATGCGGCTTCCGTCGTCATCGTGGGATCACCGAGATGATCATAGCGGTCCGTCAACTTCAGTAGAAATGTCAGGCGATGCGGACCCACCTGTACTTCAGATTCTTGGACCTGACGAAAGCCTTCGACAGGATGAATGGCGACGGACTGTGGGAAATAATGCAGAAATTCGGCTGTCCTGAACGACTCTTTCAGATGGTACGTCAGCTCCACGATGTTATGATGGCGCGAATCACGCACAATGGAGCTGTCGTAGACGATTCCACCTATTTGGGCAGCACCCTCTCCTATAACCCCAAAATCGACGATAAAGTGGCCCGTGGAATTTCCAAATCTAGCCAAACCTTCGGCTGTCTGCAAAACACCGTCTGGTACACCAAACTGAAGATCCACGAGGCAGTCATTCTGTCGACGCTGCTGTATGGAGCGGAGACCTGGACGGCGTACAAGAAGCAGGCCCGAAGTCTCAACCGCTACCAACTCAGCTGTTTTCGACGGATACTAAAGCTGAGGTGGCAGGACCGGATACCGTAGACAAACGTACAAGAACAAATGGGAATCCTCAGTAGCTACGTCATGCTGAGACAATTGTAACTGCGCTGGAGCGGCCACCTTGTGCGGATAAAAGACGAGAGACAACCCAAATGGTTCTTCTAGTTAGATGTCGCCACGGGTCCTCGTCGACAAGAGGTCAAATCCGGCGTTATTAGGGCACTCTGAAGACTTCCTTGAAGTGTCTGCAGATCCAACCGGTCGTCAGGACTGAACTACGTGGAGGAGAACAGTGAAGACAGACGCAGTGATCGACGAAGCCAACCGCATCACCGCCGCCAAAGGCAAACGCGAGGCTCGCAAATCCCAACTGCGCCCACTCCGCAACGCCAACGCTCAACCATACCCGACCTACCCACGCTGCAAGTGGACGTTCGGGGCATGCGTCTGCTTTGTAGGACATCTTCGTACCAAATGTAGTACCCGGACTACACCAGCTTTTGTCTCCTCGTTTAGCTCTGACTCATCCTCCACGGCGACAGCGAACACTGACCGCACTCATGAACCCCCCACTACCATCCTCCGCCTCCGTCTCTCCATTGCGTCAACATCTACCACAGCGGCTCCTGTAACTGCCACCACTGCACATAATCCTGACACACCAACAAACAGCAACCCCCACCAACAACTCCGACGATATGGACTCTGTCCATACCTGTCCTCATTGCGATCGCACCTTCACCTAGCACATCGGCCTGGTCGGTCACTTGCGAATCAGTTGCACGGGGCCTGGCGAGCCAGTGCCTGGAGCGCCCACATACACTCACCGCATTCGCCTCAATTGCCCTCGCTGTACCCGCACATCCGCCCACATGCGCATTTACGAAGGCCTGAGATAGACAAGCGCCGACTATACCAAACCATCACATCGTTCCCCACCAACAACTGCATCACACGACATCATCATCCAACAAAAGTATCCAATTGCCACCTCCAATGCAAGTGTGAAGTGTTCTTCTCGGCTCCGGCTCCATGCGGCTCCCATGCTTCCTATGGGATTCGAGTCTGAGATTGCCACAGTGCGTCAAGCGCCGTGACTTGAAAGGCTGCCAATTGACGCCCCAGCTCAGTCCACGCAGTCTGTCCAGTTGTGTGAGTGTTTATGTGCAGTGGCGAACTGGTGGTCTGAGTGTCTAGCTGAAGCGGTCCCTTCTTAACGTGACCTGAGGCACTCTCACGCATTTGAAGTGTACGCCGCTAAACCCCCGTTGTGCGAAATCATGGTGCTTGTGTTTGGGGGACCAGGTCGTGCATGTGGCGGGCGCAGACAAGGTCACTAGACTGTCAGCCACCGCGCCCATTCCCCGCACCTGTCAACTGACCGACTCGGACAGTGGCTGAGGCATGGAAAATTGGAAGGCAAAGTGAGGTCGACGATTCAGCGCATTTTCCTCACTATAAGCAACCTGACGCACTTGAATCTGTCACGGTGAGCTAAAAACCTTGGCTTGGACGGTTGCCAACTGACACGATAACTTGAACCTCACAGTCAGCCCAGTGTTGAATGTTTGTGTGAAGAGGTCGACTGGTGATCTAAGATTCAGGTTGCAATGGCTCCTTCTTAATGTGGCCTTTATGACGCTCCCACTCCATGGGATCCGATCCAGGTGTGACCGTACGTCTAAGTGCTGCTCCGGCCGTACCAGCCACAGTGTTTTTGATTAAAATCCTGGTCATTTGCTTTGTGGACCAAGGAGTGCGGAGTGGAGCGTCAGGGTGCGGGTTCGACCGTGCCATCCACCTGCGCCCTCCCCCGCCTCCGCTCGTTTTGACACTGTCTTGACACCGGGTCCAAGTGGGAGAGTAGGTGAGTGTGCGGTAGATGCTGTGCAAGTCTAAATTAACTATAAAATAAATCCTGCATAAGTCACCGTCCGTGCTCTCACCTGCTGATAAGCATACGGTGGACATCGTCCGCAACGACGGTCGAACTATCCATGGATACTGCCTCTCAGCCGATGACTGACTCGTTACCCGGTCTTTGAAAGGTGATGGCCCAAGTTAAATGCAGGGCTGAGTTTCAGCCCTGTGGGCTTTAAGGATTGTGTGCGTATGCTATGCCACGCTTCAGCAAACCATGGCCCCCGCAGCCTGATGTGCGCTGGCAGTTCTCCGGAGCCTGGTTCCCTGCCGGTAGACGCGCTTGCGCTCTCACCGGGTAGACAGGTCGTTTACATGGCTGCCCAGTCATCCTCCTCTCTCTAATCCGCTGTTTTGTTGTTTTTGGTCAAAATCCTGGTCAAGTGTTTATTGTAGGCGAGGGGGTGTGATGGTACCTCTAGGTGCGGATCCGGCCGTGCTAACCACCTGTGACCTCCCTTTCTTCCAGTCTTCTTGACTATATCTTGGCACCGGACTCAAGGGGGGAGGAGAAAGTGCGGTAGACGCTGCGCAAGTCTGCTACCACTATAAATCAGTTCACACACAATTCACCATGCCTCCTCTCAGCCTACTGGACCAGGCTGTTGTATTGAGGGTTCTTTTGGGTAACTCCAAAAAGTTAGCATCTGGTCCTTGTTAACAGTGCTCGTTGCTCGGATGAATCTACGGTCGCAATGATATAATTGAGAAGTAATTCCCTGGTGTGTATCTTATCTGAGTAAAACGGATTCGAGCACATTTGAGCGACTTATGGTTTATGGACACCAAATGGCAGCGAAAGCAGAACACGCGTTGTCGCAGTTCGAAGCCGGTTGTTGTGTATATAATAGGATATTCGAACAAGATCGCAGGAAAAGTCCAGGCGTACAATAAAATGCGAAAGCAAAAATGGAAAATGTACACAGACCTCCAGTGTAAAGGCTTTCGTCTCAATAAAGGCTGTCCTACAATTGTGTTTTACCAGACTTGTGATTCAAGAATCTTCGTTTGTTGACCCATCGCACTCAGACAGGCACATCGAACACATACTTGAATGGATTGGTGGTGACACTGTACTGGTCGAGTCCATCAAACACCAAGATGAAGTGATCCTTGTGTTCTGTGGGCGTGCATAAGCGGCTGGGCACATAGGACATGGTCGATGAACCCGCGAATAGTTCAGGTGGCGTTACGAAGACCGGAGGACATGCGGACGAATTCAGAGAAATCAAACAGGAAGGTGGCAGCAGCTCTTGGGATATATAGTTGGTAACGACCAGCACTATGGAAGTGGTGGTTGATGAGGTCAGAGCGTTCTAGGAGGAGTTCCCCGATACAGGCAAACCGTGTTTGTATCCTTAACTGATAAGTAGTCTAGAGTTTTTAAGTGAGTCGTACCGTGGACTGACAGGCCAGTTATCAGATCGAGTAATTTTGCAGGTCGGCAGACCAGAAGATCAAAGTGATCTATGAACTCAGAGCGGATGGTTACACTGGAGATGTCAGCGATGACGAAGATCCATGACAAGCGACGAGGATTTACACTAAAGGTGGGAAAAACTGTCAAACGTGGAGATTTGGGGACAGTTGATAGGCTGAATGTAAAGGCCATGCCTGGGGCAGGTCCTAACTGCAGGTTTTATGGGGATCATGCCGATCTGGGTTCCGGTGGTCACAAGACAGCAGTTTCGAGCCAGACTGTAGCAGAAATAACAAGTATGGCTGGAGTTGCCAGGCAACTGGTTGCCTTGACATTCTGCTCGACCGCCTCAGCCTATTTGTCCTGCTTGAAGAGGAAAGAGCATGGGCAGATTCAGAGATGGGTCTTAACACCAATGGCGGTGTAATACCAGCAAATAATGGCTGTGTTAGGACTATACGAAGAAATAGGCTGTCCTTGTTGGGCAGATGACCTTAATGAGTTTCGGGAGAAAGGGGAACTGAGTGCTGTTGAAGATGAGCTAAATCTTGGATGAGCTTCACTAATCCCTTTTCGTGGTTAGATGTGGGACGAGTAAGAGCTTCGCGAAGCCAGGCAACTCCATCAACCGGTTGGCCATTCGAGTAAGTTGGACAGACAGGAGAGAGCCCTAGTCCGGTTCCAAGACGCGTCGCACTGCTGGTGGAAAATTGTGTGCTGTAGCCACTTGACCACATCAAAAATTGGAGAAGAGGAAGACTGGCGTTCGTAAGAGGTCACCAAATGGTGA
Source organism: Spirometra erinaceieuropaei (assembly GCA_902702965.1). Lineage (NCBI taxonomy): Eukaryota > Metazoa > Platyhelminthes > Cestoda > Diphyllobothriidea > Diphyllobothriidae > Spirometra > Spirometra erinaceieuropaei. Next base: position 288,559 of record CACRXP010000173.1, on the reverse strand, counting down.
AGTGCTATAGTAAACAACGATGAGTCCCCCAAATCAAAAGTCGGAAAATAGAACTAGTGGGACAATCATTACTGCGGTAGGGAGCGTACGAGTGCTTCAAAGGGGGACGGCAGCAGAAGCTCCAGCACGCCGGGAGCCAGCAGGTGTTCAGAAGAAGAAGATGCGATCATTGAGTTGCTTCCTGGAACTTGCATCTTTGCTTTTATCATCACTTGCTAGATGTGTGAGTTTGCCCGAGTTACGTCTAGCTACGGTTGATCAGAGAAGGGCATAACGTTGATAGGCGTCCTGGTGTCACCAAGCTGAAGGGCTGAGTCGCACGCAGCGCAAGCATTCAATTGACAAGAGGGAGGGTTCGGTCGATGTCACCACGTAGCGCAGATTATCAACGCATATTTTGACTTTGTCACAACCGCTTATTTATGTGAAACAAAGTTTCTATTACTGTCAACTCGGAAATTAAAATGAAGAAGTCGACCTGATGGGCATATAAGTGCAAACAACATTGTCGATAACTCTATCTTGATTCCCTGTTCTGATCACACAAACCTAACGACGGCAACCTTATCAGTTGTTGCATGCGAGGATAGTTGGGATCTGAATGAATACGATGGAATCGGAAAGATATTTACGTGATTTCTTCTGTACACAAATTAATAAGGTAGAAATGGGATTATCATATTAGAGCGTTTGAGGTCAGAGGTTACACAAACAGAGCACTTGTGTTCGTGAGGAGTGGGCGCAACATTACGGTAGGTTGTGTGGAAGAGGGTTGCGACTATGGCTCTCTGCGTTGAAGAGGGAGGAGGCTAACTGTCAGAGAGACGGCAGGCGGTCGGACATGGATTAGCGGTCTTTGGAATGGGTGGAGAAAGGCCAGTGAAACATGCGCGCAAACTCTCGTAGTGGGCATCAAGGTCAACATGACTGGACTCCATGAGGTCTTCAACGGCTTCAAATTGCATGCAGCTCCCATACAAAACGTGAGATCAAAACAGAGTCCCGCAATTAGGTCAAGCCCTTAGAAATCGTTATTACTGAAACCAAAATGCTCCCAATGTCAATCCAAAGGGCGTATTGATGTCCGAGTTGGTGCATTTGGACCGCAACCTAACTGAAATCCTAAACCTACGCGGCCCGGCGCTCTTAAAAGGTGATCCATCAGCACCAACTAAATTAAGATGATGATTAAATGCGCCCATCCATTTATGGATAAGCCTCTAGACTTCCTTCAAGGTCTCATTACTACCTAATAATAAAGCGGACCTCAAGTGACATTGGCTTTGTTTAAAGACTAACTCAGTGGCTGATTTGTCTGAATTCTTCTATTTTGTCGAGGTTTGGCATGATTCTTAATGTGCCTCAACAATTTTGAAATGTTTACAGCAACACTTGGGAGCCGAAAACAGTTACGATTCACAAAAGGAAACTAATTATAGTTTCAGGCAACAGACGAACACTTAGGATCAAGCCGTTTAATTACCAAATGCAGCAGTAGAACTTTGTAATACATTGTTGACAAACCAGCCAATGAGGTAGACTGTTCCGGGCTTATTCTGAGTTCATTCAGCCAATCATACTCGTGACCACCAGCCGAGACTAGAACAAAAACCATGCACCCGTACACTGTGCGGATGGTTCACAGGCGAGGTCTAGAAAATGGGTCACAAGCACTTCATCGAACGGAAGTTAATCAGTGACTTGCCACTTGTCATGCTCTATCTCTACAGACCGGTTACTTATTCAATTAGGACTGGGTGCATATAGATCTATTGGCTCCCCGAATGGCAGGTGACGGAGCACTGAGGAATTCCAGATTAATGAAGTGCTTATAACCCATCTGCTAGACCCTTCTGTGGACCATCTGCGCAGTGTACGAGCATGTTTGTGTTTCTGGTCGCAGTTGCTGGTCAGGGTCATGGTTGGCTGAATGAAAGCAGAATAAGTCCGAAACAGTACTGAATAAATATATCCGCATTCTCTTTCCTCCCTTTCCTCTGCTATCATAACTTGACCAACTTCGCCCTGGTATTTGGTTGCTCGCTCGTGACTTTTGCCACACATGCGGATCTTGCTTGTTTCGTTAAGCTGGTAGATCGGTGTGTTATCGTTCCCGGTTAACCTAGTCTTCATTTCACTTCTAGGCGAGTTTTTCTTATTGTTTCGTTTTCACTGTGCAAACTTGCATTCACATGGTACTTACAAAAGTTTGTAACACTTTCAGCAGGTTTTGTCAGATATGCGCAGCATCGGAAATTGGTGCAAATTAGAGAGTTCCTCAAATGCTCTTCAGTTGTTTAAACTGGGAATGGGAACTTGAGGAGTAATTAGCTGAAATCGATTTTGACGAGGGGATGACGAACTGTCTGTCCCCCAACTGTACGCCGGGGGCTCTGTCTCTCACCTTGCGCAGTCGTGTCCACAAGTGATGCGAATTGGCCCACATTTCCATAATTTTGACATTTAAATTTAGTCCATCATTTGTCCTTGCCACTATTATCTTGAGAGTTAGAATTGAATCTCTTCTTATCTGCGCCGGCGCCAACGCAAACATCTCTTCCACTCCGATAAGTCTGAAAAGTAATCAAAAACCTACCATTTTTCAATATTCCACTCAACGCAGAGTTTGCGAGTCGTCTACCCGTAAAGATACTATTGTTGATGGTGACCTTGAAGCCAGAGACTCAGTGGCTGGCTGGAATGAAACTCGGTTAAGCATTAGGGTATAGTTTGCAGGAAAAGCCGAGGAGGAGGGGTAATTGTCTATGTTAACTGTAATTTAACTACAATCTCTGAGTAACATCCAATGATGTAGGAAGTGAGATTTTTACCTTTCACTATGACCACTTATTACACCCGCCCATTAGCAATTTGCAGTTGTATACTGTCCCCAAACCAGATTGTTGAGGTCGATAAACTTCTCTTAACGAAACTGGAGAAAACCTGCCTAAACAAGGGCGTCCTTATTGTTGGAGACTTATGCTACCAATATCGACTGGTAAGCTAGGACTGTTTTGGGTTCATCGACCAGATTCGGTCATCACTTGCTCGAAGTGGCAGCGGGAAAGCTATTCTTCCAGAACGTAACATTCGGAACAACATTCGACTTGTCTAGACTCTGTGTTCACCCGAGATGATGAGAATGTGCCATATCTCCAAGAGCTCTTTCCGATGGATTCTAGTGAGCATATTGTAATACCCTTCGGATATTCCATGTTCTCCCAGCCCTAATCACCTAAGCAATTGGAAATTAACATTTGGAAGTTAAATTCAACAAGCATGTGAAGGCAAACCTCAGTAATATAATGGAAGACCACATTGCGGGGAACAGTTAATGAATACTGAATCTGTTCAGCTCGTTGATAAAGGGAACTCATGATTTAAATTGTGCATTCAGATGAAAGAAAACGAGCAACCGTCCAATGTGGATAAACCGGGAACTTCAGACAGCTTATAAAAGGAGGAATAGGATGTGGAAGCGTTTTCGACTTACTGGGAGTAGTAAATACTTGCAGGAATACCAACGACAGCAAGATGTCTGTAAAATGAGTTCCAAATACTTCGAAGGAGTTATGAGCTAAACATACTACAAAACTCTCTGGAGCATCCAAAGATCCCACACGGCCATATACATAATAATAATAATAATAATAAAAGAAATCGTGACTCGATTCCGGCGCGGACTTCCCAAAACGGAATAATGGAGACAGATAACCAAATAAAAGCATCATTTTTCTCCTATTTCTTTCAGTCAGTATCTATTCACGAAATAAATCCTCCTCCCTCCCCAACTCAAAACGACAACAATAACAACAACACACTTCTGCTTCGTTTGCGGTAGAAAATAATCTTTACACCTCGCATACGTCGATAAGGGTAGAGTTGCTCCGGCTGAAGTCTGCGAAGCCATCTGACCTAGACAGAATCCATCCACTCGCCTCTCGAGATTTAGATGACGTACTGTGAGAGTCGGTGCCCAATGCAATCCAAAAGTCCATTGATGAAGGCTAGCCGCCGGAGGGATGGAAAACAGCCTTCGTCTCCCGATCTACAAATGAGGGTCCAGCTTGGAATCCAAAAATTGCCGTCCCATCAGTTTGACCCACATTTTGTCCAAGCCAATGGAACGGCGTTTTAAGGACACTTAACCATGCATCTGAAGCAGAGCGACCTATTATTTGCTACCAAGCACGGATTTCGTCGTGGTCAATCATGTCGTACGAGTGGCCTTTACTTACAAGAAAAATAGACAAAGGCCACAGACCAGGGCCGTCCAGTGGATGTCATCTCCGAGTTCAAAAAGGCGTTTGATAGCTTGCCTCGTCGGCAACTCTTACAAAAGATTTGGCATTTTAAACTGAATTAAAAATATTACCCGCTTGATGTAAAATTTCCTTGTAAACCTTGCAAACGACTAAACTTTATGTTGACTGTGAATAATTACGTTCACAATCTCGACTGTACATTAATAAGGTTATTAAGGACGCCGCTTGTAACCCTCAAATGCATGCGTACACGCAGTTTCCGAAGCAAACATTTGGCTAAGCTGCTGTCTCTACCAATCTCTATATGGGTTTAAATCATTCACCGTATCTAATAACAACCTCGGATTAATGAAACGCTTCCACTTACGGAGATGGAGTTGGACATGAAATTCCATGGCAGGCTATCGCAAGGTATTCACCAAGAAATCTATATCGATCCTCAGATGTTTGAAGAGTTTGATTCGACTATGTATCCACAGGAACTAGAGTCCTAAACATAACCGGCTTTCTGGTCGCGCCACCGGAGGCTATTCTAGTGCAAGCTGTTCACATGCACTTCTATTGTCAGAATAAGGGTAGCTTGAATTGCTGTGCAAAGCATCGGTCTGTAACTGTACCCCTGTCTCTGGGAACGCCTTCGTTTCACGATACGGAATGTGATATCAGCCCTCGGACTTTCGGTTTCATCAATTGTAGCAGTAATGGGTTAGGCGGCACAAAAAAGGTTAATTAGCCCAGGTTTAATTATAGTCTCCCAAATACGTTTAAGATATCGAGACGCCAGTCATCGCAGAAGTTCCGAAAGCGAAGCTCAAACACACCCAATTTGCTGCACCAAACTTCCACGACCCCAAACTCAGTCGTTTTCCAAAGCACAAACCTCCTAAGCGGGCACGTCCCCGTATTCTTGATTTCTTAAACATCCCTCTCATTGATATTAGATTTTTATGCTATACACTTGAGAGAAACGTGCGCCTAACCGACGCCACCCTGGAGGTTGGTTGTGCAGTCTTAGCTGCACCTACTATCGGGCGATTTTCGTGTGAAAATTAGACGACCTGTCAAGGTCTCAAGAGAGGCACGTCCTTCTGGAAAGATCAGTGTATACGTTTGTCTGTGACGCACGCAGGTGGCATGCGCCATACTGAAGTGCATCTGGCATTATGGTTCTGACGTCGATTATAAGTGAGCTCTAGTAATTAGCTTTAGCGAGAAAATACGGCTCAGCGGTAATTTGTCGGAGTTTAACAGCCATGTAATCTGACGCAGAGAGCCACATGTCGCGATACAGCCGGCACGAGGAGGCCGATCGATAAAAGTTGACAGGGCTTGAAACCGAGCTTCTATGAAGTCCATCAGTCAAAAAAACACCGAAGCACTATTGCAGACCAGGTAGCGTAAAGACAGAAGTTAACTTAGCACGTCTTCTTTCCCTTGAATACACCAAACTCAGTGCTGTGGACGCGGTTGGAGACCGCAAGCAAGATGAAGTTCGACAAACATTATGGATGCTGCTGCTACACATTCTTGCTTTTAAAAAAAACTGCATTATCCTATGCGTTAATGGTGATCACAACAAGTGCGAACCCATAATTTCAAGTAACTATGGTGAGCAGATCAATGATGCGTTTAATAAATATAGGCCGAAATTTCGGATTTGTGCAAATAACGAAATTGAATTTAGGTAATTTCTTACATCTTTCCACTGGTAACTCCACTTTTTTCGCATACTCTCACTTGTCTTGAGTCGATAAGTCCGGTCATCAAACAATGGTTTAGTATCAGCCTCCGTTAAGAAATGCAACCGTTTTTAGATAGAAGAACACGGCTTCTCACGGCTTTCAAAAACATGATCGGGAATTTTTTCCTTAACTTTTTGGGACAGCCAATCGTAACAGGGACAGTTCGGACGACTATGGTGATGGCCAAAGCAGACCAATTCCAAAAGTAGTTAAAATGAAGCCGTTTTTGAGGCTTTGCTGGCTGGGGCTTTATGGTGACACAGAAAAAATTATTTAAGTTTATTTTTCTGCGGTAATCCCTGCAATCCTTCAATTATTAACTGTTTGATCTGCATTTCTGAGCATAGTAAATGTGCAGTTCACCGCTTGGTTTTGTGTATGGATTTTGCTGAGGAACTGCAAATGCCTAGTCCCCTATGTGCAATCTCTAAGTATGCAGAATCAACATAGTGTGATAGGCAGATAACATCTAAATAAGGGCAGGTGTTCATTTAAAAACAGGATTTCAAGCTGGGAATGAGAAAGATTTTTCCTAGACAGGAAGTCGATATAAGCTTTGTTCTTTTATATATACATCACTGCTGTGCTGTCAGAGTCGACTTGACCTGGTCTTTGTGTGAACATAACGGTTCGGAAATACTTATCAGTGAATTGCAAGAGACTGTGACTCCATGTTTTACTGATGAGATAATATGTCTTATCGGATCGTTTTATCTTTTTAGCTGTATAAAGACTGCAAAACGAAAGACTTTTGGGCTGTATTAGAGAACTACCCTGGTTTTGAAGCTTTTGAAAACGTCTAGAAGTTAGGGCTTTATTGATGTCGAATTAAGGAATTTGCCAAGCTTCATTATTAAAAACAGAGACATCGGGATGGAAACTTCTGGCCTGCTTGTCGGCATCGACCTAAGATTTCAATTTGAGTCTGCTGACCATTGAGCAACGCAGTTATCAGGGCTCTGCCCGGAGATCAATTGCTCCAGGTTCAAACCTCCTGCTGTTTCGTTCGGAATACTGCTCCGTGATGTCAAAATTGTATTTGTTCACATCTGAGCATTGGTTGTGTTCCCAAAGCATTTTACCTAAACTTATACTATTTAAGACTCCGGTAGTTAACAAGACGCGCCCTCCAATAATCCGGAGCGTCCTTCCCGGTTACCTCTAACCACTCTCAACCTCTATGTAAATGCACTAGAAGCTCTGGGCTTATCCAGCTTCCATAGTCCGTTCGGTCTTTACTTCCTAGAAATGAGCCTTGTGTGTTTCTACATGCAAAATCTTGAATTATGCATATGTCGTAAATACGGCTTTGAGAGTCTATATTAGAGAAAATAGACTTTTCAGTTTCTATCAATGCAGCTTTTTGATTGATAGGCGATTTTTTCCCTTTGGTTTTTATGTTTTGGCAATCTGCCTACTCGGATTCATGTGCATGGCATTTTATTCTCCGGCTCTTCACTTGACCGCGCCTAATTAAATTATGATTTGTTGGTATTTTTCATTTATACATTTTACTTCTCCTGTGGACCATTTGATCAAGGATGCTATGGGTTGGCGTTTATTGGGCTCGATGATTGTACAAGAAGGGCAGAAATGGCAGAAGGTGGCCCGTAACTAAGGTTCATTAGTCGGCAGACTTCCGATCAAAGGGGAACGGCGGTGCTAACGGGTATCCTAGGCGACACTGCTTTTCATTTTAAGCATGTGTTGTTGATGATAGTGCCGTTCAAGATACCGTATAATTGAGGGAAATGTAATCCTACGGTGAATGGTGCGGAAGATAAGTCTTTTTCGGACTAACAGTGCGAGTCGGCGTATTGTGCGACAAAGCCCAACGTACCAGAAGTACGCTGCAAGATTTAGTGGGGAAACGCATTTTCGTTGTGGCATACCCGAGAGAAGTCTAGAAGGCACAAATGTTCGTAAGCCGGTTTGGCGGATATATGGTGATTTTGTGTACAGGAAGGCCTTCTGTACACCCACAACTCGAACCAGCCGTTTTAGATATACTTGCGGCATATTTGAACAAACACCCGCTAACGTAAGAATGCAAACGAGCAGACAGGGAAGATAATTTGCAGATGGACCAACAATAACATCAAAAAAGTTCCGCCAGCATTACATATCAGGGAAGCAGGGGGATTAGCGTTCATCTATGTGTTATGCCAAAGATCTTCGGTCTCATAAATGCTTACCGAAATCCGGAAGTGTGTTTTTGGTCAGAAATGAATACTTAGGTAGGGTTGTGATAGTGATTAACAACAACTTACGCCAGGAGGTCGACACTTGAATGTACCTCTTTCTGGTCACCTACAAAGACCACATCCGGCAAAAATGATCATTTTAAAGTATGCTTTTTCCACTTTACTACCGGTGCCAAATTATATTTTACGCAAAACACGCATAAGAATGTTTCTCCTGCACTTGTGTTATAGCAGCCCACATCGTAAAATTCATATTCAAAGAAATAATATCTTTCAGTCTAAAAGTCTGTAATTATGAGATTTTGTAGGACTTGGAACTGCCCATTCAAATGGCATCGTATCTCTCCGTTTGTCAATACTTTTTGCAAATTATGCACAGTAGTCCATTTCCTTTGTGAAATTTCATGAGCATACAGAAAGCCCAAAGGGATGTTGGTAAGTAGTTCATTTTTCATTGAACGTCTTTTGCGGACGGCTGGAAAGAAACTCAGTCAAAAGCCGACTTCCTGGTATGAATGAAATATCTTGGGATTATGTTATAAAGTAATCCATATTATAACACCACCTAGGCATTTCATTCAATCGAAAGCACGTATCAGAATTACGCCTAGAATTTCATGAGATAGATCAGACATTGTAGAACACTCAAGTAAAATGTGTCGACTGTATATTTTTAGCTCCAAAACTGAATAGTGAACATTGGACTTGAAACAACTTTTCTTTCAGGCTAGGAACCTAACAGGTAAGCGTTGTAACAAAATTCGAAGCAAAAGGAGTGGTAGGATTTGAATGCAACTTCCACAAAATTATGAGAGTCCATGTAGTTATCAAAGACTTGACGTATTGGCAGTAGTCATGACTAAGAAAAGATGGCAGGATGGTAGTTGGTAGCCCTGCCCACTGATTCTACAATTGTACCTACTGGCTCGATTTCGGTATCTGTGATAACGTTCTCATTATGTCTGGGGAGTGCACGCACAGAGGCCCTGTCAGGATGACTTTCTTCTTCACTTTAACCGCCCCGAGAACGAGGCGCTGCAAGACTGTCTATATAGACTCATTGTATTGCACCCCCACACGGAACTCTTTAGTAAAAGGCGAAAGATTTATCCTAAACGGATTATAATTCATCATGCTTCCCATTATGCTTCTAGTTGCATGTGCGCACAGTATTACCTGCATCAGATTAATTGCATAGGCACTATCCTAGGCGGATTGGCGCGGGTCTCCGTTTCGTCGGTTTGCCTGCATCCTTGGGTCTTTTTACTCCAGACCTCCAGTAGAGTCCGGTGCGATCGTGTATGAAAGGACAACCGACGCTCAGTTAGGGTGTCTACCGATACTCCATCCACTGCATCAGTCGTATTGATAGAGTGTTGCCCTCCACCCCCCGCCTTTACGAACAACCCGGTTGTATTTGGTCGCAGGGGTTTGGCTGAAAACTGTGACGCCTTGTTAACACCGCCATGGCCAGTTAGCGATCCTTTCCTGCACTTCCAGTTTAAGGCACTACGGCACCCCCCGGGCGCTTCGACATTGCCGGGTTTGAACTGGGCGCACTTCACCTACGACATCACGCACTTACTACCTCTTGGGTTCAGACTACAACAGCAAGGCGTCTCATGCGTCAGTCAGATCCGAAGTGTTTACCTTCCTCGGATTTTTCACCTTATGTAAATTAGGTTTTCACTTTATCAGGATCGTCAATTCCAGGCATTCCCTACAAGCGCCATTTACGCCTCCACTCATTTGCCCCACCCGTATAGCCCCTATTACCACCGGTCCCGTAAGTCAGGTAGCTGGGAGTTTTCGGTACCGGGGGGCTACCAACTACCATCTTACCGAAAAGATAAAAGGCGCGGATAATTTTGTATTATCATGCGTTCCGTTACTAAGTGTCTTCTTAAATTACGTTCTGTTTATGAATATGGTTTTGGCTTTTACATATGGAAAATCCCCCCTACTGGTTCAATTTCACCGTACCGAATATTTTTTATTCGACGTGTCGGGATGCTAGTACAAGCATGCGAGGCTCACTTTGGGCCAGAGCAGTTTACGAGAAGAGGGTTGGATTGGCTAACAGTATGGCCAGCGCTTCTGACGTCGCTGGCAAAGGAACTTGGAGTTCCTTGCCAGCAGAAGGACGTCCTCTGGGGTAGGTTATCTTGGCCGGACAGAAATGGCAGTCCCTCTTGCCTTTGTCGGTACGCTTTACTGCATATCTTACCGACCAGTATGCGACTGTCTGCAAGGGCCCTTGACTGGGATCCAAGGCGCAATGAAACAAGCATTTTCTGTGGCCCGATCGAAGGATGCCCCTCCTAGCATAACCTAAACTGTCCGTTTTGGTTTTGATTTCGTGTTCATTTTCTGAGTGACTTCCGGATACAAGACCTGCTTCACCACGAAGATTAAAAGTGTGGACGACAGAAAACCATAAGATATGCATACGCAAAAACTCAGGTGGCTCAAAAAATGTTCTGTGACAACGTAATTCAATAATGCTCTAGATGAGATTTAAGTCTATAATGATTTTAAAGGCTATCACTCACTTCCACTTGAGATTCAAGACCACTTCATATTTCAAGGGGATAGTGACAGCAGTTTACGAAGCCCATGCAGCCAGCTGGAAATGTGCGTCATTGCTGGCTACGTCTATAGCTAATCAATGCGTGTTCTGAGTGTAATCTCACAGGTAGCAACGAGCATACTTGACCCCACCAGGAGCAATCCTCGTTTGCATTGCGTAGGCAGGAGAGCGTGCAAGGAGGACGTTTGGAAAATCTAGTTTGAGCATTCTACCAGCTGGTGTGGAGCCAGTGAAGTTACGTTTACTGAACGTAGAGCGACCCACCTATTTTTTAAGCAATCAGCTTCCTTAATGAATACTACCTATAGAATTTCTGTTCTGTGAGTCTTGGGGGACGAAACTGACTTTTAAAAGCAATGCTACCGAAGGTCTTTTCGCAAATATTCATTTGTCTAAGGAACTTGACGATTTTTGCCGCCCACGGTCAGAGAAACAGCCTGAGGACAAGTTTGCCCCTTCTTTTCAATGAATCAACCTAAATTCTAAGAAATTACTTAGTCGGAAGTGGCAAAATTTAAAGAAGTGAAGGTGCTACCGGAAATACTTGTGTTAAACGCCTGAAACGAGCGTGAACAATCGTTTGCTATAAGTTCAGCTGCCCCTCCTATCTCAGCCTCCCAAGTTTACGGAGCACATTCTAACAACATGGATTTCGAGGGATACCTTGCCACAAAATTTTGCTCGCTTGGCATAAACGTTAAAAGTGAATTTCATTTCGGTCCTTTTGCTTGTGCGTACCATCATTTGCAGTCTGTGGAAAAGCAGGGAGCAGGGCAATTATGAAAAATCATTCCTCCCAACGTAGCTTTATTTTTTTACCTAAACAGGCACCCCCAAACTATTAAAACCAGACGTGATTGCGTAGCAGTAGCGCGTGGAATTGTTCAGTTTTTTGTTTGATTCTTAGATACATCCAATAGTTAAATCACTAGTATGTGAGAAACATACCCTTTGGGTTTTCTGTCATAGACTGGCGATGAGAGTTACTGACTCATAAGACGTTACCGCCACGACATTCAGTGGACCGCAGTTTTGTGGGAGTTTGGGCTAATATGGATTGACCCATAAGTCACCTTACCATTTAAACATGTGACAATGTTTTTAGCATTATTTTTTTTCAAATTCCCCTCGGTTTTTGAATTTTGTACAGGAAATTTACCATAGAAGCATTCACGATGGAGCAACTCGTAAAATTCAGTGAATTTTATTTCGAAAATTATCGCTCCGTTAGTTTAACGCAGAAAGTACACGTGTACCATTTATAGGTCGTTGGAGATGATGACAATTTTTAACTGATCGTCCACTGCGTATAAACAGAAAACCAGGTTTTGGGCGAGTAAAATCCGAGGGTTGATGCGGTGTAACAACCCTAAGGCTAGTCGAACCTTGCTTTTGCTTCAAACGCATGGACCGAGATTCCCCAATGACTGCCTATAAGTATGGCTGTGGACCGCCCTACTAAAAATAAGACATATTTCAGTCTCTGGAAGATGTGTTAGATTATGTTTCTGCATGGTCATTAGGAAATTTTCTTCAGATTAATGATGAAAAATCACTCCAGTGTATGATTCGAGCACGACGGTCTTCCATTTCAAGATCCTCCGACATCCTTCCCAAGAGAATATCATCTTTTCGGCATCCGAGTATTACTCTGCTCTCGATTCCTACATTCTCCCTTGACATTGAAAGTTGTTTTAATAAAATTCATAAACTTGTTTGGTACTTTTGACGTTTAAGTTCCTACCACACCCCTCCGTCCTTAGTCGGACCGTTTATGGATGCCTACACCATTCTTCCCTTTCCTTCTTATTCTTCTGCTTATTTTCTTGCTTTGAGTAAAGAAGATGTGTGGCTTTCACGACGTGCCTTTCGAATGCTTTCTTCTACTGTCCTTGTTTCATATGTCGCTTCAGTTGATACCATAGTACAACGGCATTTCACAACGGTCAAGCAAGTTTTGATCGAACTCTGGATGATATTGTCAATTTCGTTAACTCTGAATTAATTGCTGTCCCAAGACTTCCGTCATATCTCTTGTCGTGCATCGGCATATCAAATTTCGGTATTGCCATTTCCGGCATGATATCCTACGTGCAAAAAGGTTGAATTCACAAACTGCAACTCGAGCCCATCCTCAGAGACAGTCGCACAAAAGGGTAGTAGAGGCACAAGGGGTGCAGTACTTACAAGACGCAGTCGTCCTGCAGCCACATGCCTGTGATAATTTTTAGCACTCGCGCTCACCGTTGGGGACGCATTGCATGCGATGCTTGCATGTCGGTCCGTACCCGAGTCGTTAAGTGCTGTGATTTCATCACTGTTGTTAATTCTTGGCTTTATGGTTACTCGGCCATTCGGCTCACTGCCACCGGAACTGTTGGTCGTCCGCGCCTCCACCGCTTGGCCAATTATTTTGCTCGCGCAAAATAACAGCACAGAATATGGAGGCGGAAGGTCATTGTGTTTACTACTTGAATGCGAACCGAAGAACCATGACTCAATCATTTCGTGGCTCACACGGTTGTTACCTCTTGCAAGGATTTCGGCCTCCGTAATGTTGAAGGTGCGACCGAGTCCCGTCGGGCCTGCCTAGGCAAAGTAATTAGGCACGCGAGGAGCGCGCGCGGCGACCAGCAATCCCAGTAACTGGACAAAATGGCGAACAGAGTCACCCAGTGTGAAGAGCCTGACTCTAACCGTGCAAAGAAGCTGGCGTGTACTGACTCGTATTTGATGTTGCTTCTGATGACGAGTTCGAGCAGGAATCTGAAACGTGGGGCGAATGAAACTCTTGTTTCAGGGATCGTGTCTCCTTCTTCGCGTTATCGATTGCCCACCGACTTTTGAGGCCTATTCTATTGAGGCCACTACATCAACGGTATCGTATTCACCTCCACTCACAAAACGAGAGGCAGGGACGCGCGTAATACGGAAATGATGGCAATAGGGGTTTTATGAGTGGGGCTAAAGGAGACGGTGTATGGGACACTCCGCGAAGAGGAAATGACAAAAAATGCATCTATGCCATTAACTTGTTTAAGTACACCAATGGCTAGTGAAAACGCCAGAGCGCAATTTAAAGAATATGAATGACTGGATTGACCAATTAGCCTGATCACTGGCAGCTGGGGAACAGAAATCAACTTAGGCACAGTCAAAACACCAAGTAATAAAATATATAAAAATCCACCCGTAGAAACAGAACGGAAGCCGAACACATAAAGTGTCATACGAACGAAGAGAAAATTAGGGGAATATAAAGAGAAACCATTCCCGAAAGCAGTAAATGCGAGAGTCGTGTGGACCGCTGTGACAGAGGGTGAAACATCAGTTGATCTCAGGGATCTTCATTTTCCGTAGCCCGAGTCTATGTTTCGAACTCCAAACAGGCAGCAGCCATTCATTTTGCACAGGTGATGACCACGCACTGTGGTGCTTTGGTTGCAAACTTGGACGGACTTTCGCATGCTGCAGCATCCAGTACCAAGTGTTCGCTCAAGACTGAGCAATCCAGCTCGCATGCTACTTGACGACACTACTGGGTCAGGGTTTTGGATCACGTCGGTTTACGCGGAAGTAATAACATGGGACCTAATCCTCAAATTGCATATCTGCATGAGGCTTTTAGGTAATTTGAGCACACTCAGTTCGAGGGAGTACTTTGGTCCAATGAGCTAGCCGCAAACCAACGGGAACAAACACCCTTATTTAATATCGGTTCACGGTCACCCTGTCCGATTGCTGTCCTCGGATCTTATGACAAGTTACAAGACAGCCCGTGTGTCAAACTTCAACTCTCTTAACTCTGGCCGCACTGTTACTACTAGAACTCTCCCCACACCAGGGAGTTTGCTTTATCTGTGGACGGTTATTTTGTCGCTAGAAAGAAGAATAAGACGGAAGGTAGAAGGGTGTGGCGTGACTGTACGTGTCCTTTTTACTGGCAGACACGCCGCGGCGAGTTCATCTCTGTGAACTATTTGAAACTCCTCCCCTTTGTTACGCTAACTCCTCCTCTCCGCCTTATATTTACCTACCACTTCCCCTCCTTTCTTCTTGTCTCCCTACTATGGAATATACGATATTCGTTAGCCCGTAACTTTTGCTACAAACTCTGACCCCGTTGGAAATATGAGCGATGCTCCAGAAGATCCCAATTCGATGTTAGACGTCGACCCTTTCGTGGGAGCAGTTCCGGAAGCAACGACGTCGCTACCCGCACGGCCTTCGCAGGATTCCAAGGATGAGTGCAGCTCGTCTAGTACATGCTTATTTGCAGCCAGCCCCCGCTTTGTACTCCTCAGCTTTCGGGTGCTCGTAGACTTGGTGGGTAGACAGACGGAAATACCCGTCTTATGGCCATCTACTGTTGAACGTTTTAAGTGGTTTTTAATGACTAGCGAACTTAAGTGGCTATTTTAGCACGACAAACTGTCATTTCTAAATAATTCACTGACTTCTTCGAATTACGCTAGATGATTTGATCCTCACTACTTTAAATCTGGGATCAGAAGGAAGGGAACACCTGCATTTACTTCTGACTTAAATCAGATCGCCCCTTTTGTCTCCTGGGTTGTTTTTAGAAATTGTGGCCTTGACGGAAGTGTTTTGGATCCGTTGCTAGTTAAACAGTATTCCCAATTCACTGTTCAATTTAAGAAACCCAGTATCCTACACGCTTAAATTCAGAGGGTGTCTGAGGAGGAAAGCAAACCTGTTCTTCGTCTAGCCCCCAAACAGGGTAACCGCGCTCTTATTCCACCAGAACAGGACTTGTTAGATTATAAGTAACGATTAGTCGGTGGTTGCAACCCGGAAGTGCAGTCTTTGAAGAGAAGTTCTTGAGAATCGTGCCCCGGCTTTTTAATGCATACTGCTGTGATTTTGCATGAAGGAAATGTTCACGGAGTAGATCCCTGCGTCAAAGAACGAGACTAGGATATTCAAATTGTCACGTCAGTTTGTACTTTCTGTTGACGTCATTAAATTCTTATGTTTTAAGGTTCGTCTCTCAACCTGCTTACACTCTGTAAGCACTGAATCAGGTAATTCACATATAAAGCCTCCAAAACACATCGTAGCTCTGTCTCCGTTTTTAATTTTTGGGCATGAAGAGCATCGGCTGATGTGCATCGTCTTTTTTTTTTAGCTAGGACGTATGGACAACGAACAGTTATTCTCCGCCTCCCTCTACCTCGAAACCATGTTTTTAGTTTCCCGTATCATTTGCCGCATATGTTGGCCTCAAGTAAAACAAGCAGAAGCGTTTTCCAGCAGCACCACATTCTTAGAATATGCTACTGTGTGAGTGTTTACTTCCGCCTGTGAAGTGGCATCGGGCAAACCAAAAATGTAGGACGACAAAAACATTAGCAGGGTGCCACTTCTGGAAAGGCTATTAATATGATTTGAATCATTTTACTTTACAAGAGCTAACGGCCAAAAGCGAAAATGGTCTTATATCAGAATTCGATGACTGCAGCTGACATGATTAAATCGATGTTTGCTGGTGATTTTTGCCTCAGCCAGTGCCAGGATTCAAAATTATCAGTCATCGCGCCTTCCTTTTCTCCTTCTCCAGGTGAAAACTCCTCGACGCTGTTCCAACCTGACCACATCGTTGTGTGAAAGAAAAGAAAAACAAAATGCATTTTGCCCATACCTAAAGGAATACAGTATTTTTCATTTCCTGACAGGGAAACAGGTACAAATAATGGGGTGCATTAAAAATGATTAACTTCTGACAGATAAAGTACGCTCAGATTCACGTTAGGCGTACGTCAGGATAAGGTAAAGTATGCAAGTAAATTGCGAACTGACAGTTGCAGGACGAACTTTCTGCTATCGACACATAGTTCAAATTTTTTACCTGAAAAGGTGAGCTACGCTTAAACTAAGGACGCATCAAAGTCGATTCAAACATTGATTATTCTACGTTTGCCATAAGTTTCTCCCAAGGGTATTTTTGCGATTAAATTTCCTCAAAAAATGAGCTGCAGTCTAAGAGAGCAAACATTACGCTTTCACTTAAATTAACAGAGGATTTCACATACCATCACCACCGAGAGCAAAAAGCCTGTTTTTGTGAACGAGCAGGGAGAGACCAGAACGCTGATTGTTCATGTGCTGTTGGGGAAGTATAAGGCGGGTCCATTGACCAGGCGCATCCTCTTCTTCGTATGCGGGCGGACGGAAGATTTGCACTTCTTGCTCATCGGGCCACCCACCAGCCACAAAAATGCGATTACGAAAGGCGGCCGCCGCGTGCTCGTAACGTCTCCACTGGCTGCACCAGGACATCGGTGCTGCGTGACGCCAGAAGGAGGAAGTGCAAGGGCCCCGCAATTTGTGCCAATCACCCAAGCGGCAGAATTCCACCGAATTCTCACTGCCCTCCCTGCCACCGCCAAAAACGAAGAGACGTCCATCTGATAGAGCAGCAGCAGCTGCCCCACAGCGCCTTACCTGCATGTCAGGCAGGCTCCACCAGCTAAACAGGATTTAGGGAAAATAAAAATGAATCGCTAATGTTTATTTCATTTGGTGGTAACAATCGGGAAATCTCAACCCAAAAAATCCGTTACCTAGAAATAATACCTTTAACGGTGGACTCAAACGTCTTCAGGCTATATCAGCGGTTGCAGGCCTGCTTTCACGCACTAATTGGACTTTCCGCGACGGCATAACATGGGCTGGCCGGACGAACATCGCAGGAGGTTACATGGACGGTGGTCGTTGTTACACAACCTTCCCCATCGTTACAGATGTACGCCTGATTATACGGCATACATTCGCATTATGGCATTTTATTACAAAACAAAATCACTTTTAAATAGGATAAGTCTGCACAACTTAGGACCGGAACAGTTCCTAGGCATCTGTCAAAGTCATGGCATTGAGGCCAAAACAAAGACGATACTGTACTTCGTCTATGTGAGCCCGCACATCTCGACCACATACATGGCCTCCCCCGTGGAGTTTCCTTTTCAGTCGACTCCAGTTTGTCCCAATGGCATTGGTGGGTCGTCCTTTGGTAGGGTCCTTGGGGTTCTTTGAGTGGTTGACAGAGAAATGTAAATAACCTTCTGAGGGAAGACGATTATACGCCTTCCACTATATGGCCTTTGGCGACCCATTTTGTAATAACGGAAACGAGAGCGGGCCAAATTCCTTCATTCACCTGTTCAAATAAGGTTTGCTGTCGACTAGTATCGTACATCCCGACCAGCCACCACCCATAAAACCCCTATTAACACCTGTCCCATAAAACAGGCTGCTTTGGTTTGGCGGACTTTTTGGGTGCCATCTCCCGATCGTTACCGATTTGGTTCTCTTTAATCCTCATCTCTCATCAACTAAAGGAACATGCTTTGCAAAAACTTACCGATTTTCACGTGGGTCGTAAAGTTCGCAAGAAGAGAGCACGTTAAATGGTTTTTCGTCTTCACCTCCACATACGACCACCACCTCTCTGCCCTCCTGTCGACCTTCAAGCTGAATAACGGTCGCTGTGTGCCCGAAGGCGCGTCGGGTTCGCATTGGCGAGAGGGGTCTCCATAGGCCGCTGCGAGCATCCAGTTCGTCTAGCCTAGAGGCAGCATCTCCCCATTCGTTTTCCCCATTAAACCCGCCGATGAGCAGAAGACGGCCTCCTGCAAAACAAA
The DNA here is from genome assembly GCA_902702965.1 of Spirometra erinaceieuropaei. Taxonomy (NCBI): domain Eukaryota; kingdom Metazoa; phylum Platyhelminthes; class Cestoda; order Diphyllobothriidea; family Diphyllobothriidae; genus Spirometra; species Spirometra erinaceieuropaei. The sequence goes on along the minus strand of CACRXP010000173.1, from coordinate 270,094 downwards.
AACCCCAAATAGGAAGGTACACCCGTGGACCAACGAATTACTGACAACCTCTCTATCGACTAAATGTAGTCATATGTGGCCATCTTCTCTACAAGCTGGAACTTAGCTTAACAGAAGCAGTCCATTTTGTCCGGAGCTTACGCTTTTAAGGCAGAGACGGAAATGGAAACATTCCCACGCATTTTAATGCATCTCCTGTGAAAAAACTAAATGTAAAACTGCCTCATATGTACAGTAGGTGGTCTAACTCATGTAAGGTCGTGGTTGAAATCAGAGCGAGAGGTATGTCATGCATTTGGTGTTGTTATTTGTGTTCATGATAATGATTTGGGACACAGAAAGCCATTTACTGAAGATGACTTCATTTCAACTCAGATTTATTAAAGGAAAACGGGCCAGATTTGGGCGATATCTGACCTTTTTGATATCCACATAATTTCCTACGCTACGGAAATTCGCATATCAAAACTTCATGTTTATGTGCATTGTGCTGCTAGCGGAAATCACTATAAACAGGAAACGTGCGAAATAAATCCCGCCTGGAAACGAGAAATTCGATTTCGCTTCCATGAACATCAGGTGAGGGCGTTTGAGAACTGTCATTGTTTTCAAGAAAAAAGGGCAAAAATCAGCTTATAATTTTTTTTAAATTTATGGCGTTTTGTGCAATAAAATTCAGTGATAAACTTGTTCGACAGTAGTTTGTTTTATCACACCGAGAACTACTAGGCGTAAACAGATATCTATTGAGTACGCGCGACATACTGCCACTTTTCTGTGTCACGCCGTGTGATAAAGATGCTGTGAAAAATGCAAATGGACAATCAACAAAGTACTGATCTTCTGTATTTATTATTATTTTTCATTATTTTCCCCATTTCGTGCGTTCCCTTTCATTATACACTCTTATCGTTAGCCCCTGTTAAGTTATTTGTAATGTAGCCATTTTCTGAAATTCTAGTTTTCAGTGCAAAATTAATTACATTTATATTAGTAAATATTTATTTACAACTCCAACTATGTCTTCTTCTCAAGAATAGTCGCTTTTTCACTGCGTAAGACATTGAGGAACGCAGATTGGGCGGATTTTGAGT
>CACRXP010000173.1:249698-268573 GCA_902702965.1 Spirometra erinaceieuropaei | reverse complement strand
CCGAGAACTACTAGGCGTAAACAGATATCTATTGAGTACGCGCGACATACTGCCACTTTTCTGTGTCACGCCGTGTGATAAAGATGCTGTGAAAAATGCAAATGGACAATCAACAAAGTACTGATCTTCTGTATTTATTATTATTTTTCATTATTTTCCCCATTTCGTGCGTTCCCTTTCATTATACACTCTTATCGTTAGCCCCTGTTAAGTTATTTGTAATGTAGCCATTTTCTGAAATTCTAGTTTTCAGTGCAAAATTAATTACATTTATATTAGTAAATATTTATTTACAACTCCAACTATGTCTTCTTCTCAAGAATAGTCGCTTTTTCACTGCGTAAGACATTGAGGAACGCAGATTGGGCGGATTTTGAGTTAAAGGGATTTTCTTGTGCTAACTCATGAAATTTCATGCGTTAGCACAGCTACTGTGGATATAAAGCATGTAAGTAAGATAATGGGTTACCTCGAAGACAGGCAACTGCCGAGAGGGGGCGTCGTTTGCAGTGGCCTAACAAGCGACCAAGGCCGGTTTGGGGGTCATAAAGCCGACAGACCCATCGGTTACCGTCGCCATCAGTTGGTCGTCCAAGGAGCACGATGCTCGACTCCGGTTCCGACGAAACTTCCCAGAACTGACTACTGACAACGTCCGGTAACGCATCCGAGATGGTCGTTGAGGGTTTTCGAGGGTTTGAGTTAAAGGGGCAAGGCATGCTGCCCGGATTTCCAATCCACGTGTTGACGCTGTTTAGAAAGCGCCTAGTATACGGAAATTATAAAAATACCAAAAACTACTTACATACATGGCAAATTGTCTGTGATTACGTCTCCGGTAGCAATCCCTATTCTAAAGTTCACGGATGTCTCCTTCCACCGGACTTCGGTCAACAATTCGGGTAGGCGATTTAGTCGACTCATATTAGTAGCACAGTTCGGTTTGACCCATCGTAAAAGCGATTGGAAAACGACTTCTTCATTGGATACGTTTAAGTTGTCGTCTCGTAGCAGACTTAACAGTGTGTCTGCCGGCAAATGCAGGAATGTGTCGCTCGCGACTGTCTGTTCATATGAAGACCTCATAAATGAAGTGCAGGCATCGATCAGAAACTGGTTTCCAAACCACCGGGCAAACAGAAACCGAACACTAACATTTTCAGCATTAAGTCTAAACAAATAGCATTCAAATGTCAAAAAAATTAAAATCTTGCCTAGTAAGAAAATATCTCACAGCCCAATCAACAATCTTTCTTAAGCGCAGCATCTTTGCCAAAACAAGGATACCGTTGACATTGTTTTCAGAAATAACCAGTCTCCCACTGTACAGGTAAGATATCAGGCATTCTGCGATACTAAGAGATGATCTCGTAGTCCGCGCGATACATTTACCATTTTGGAACTGTTTTCCATTGGAAAATTAATTCGGGTTCCTCTTTTTTCTGGTTCACCAGTTGCCGTATATATGGCACGCGCGCAGCCAGTACAAGCCTATGTGCATTTATGTCGCCGCCGTCTAATAACTAAGCATTTGCGAATTACAAAATAACTATGGAATGAGACCAACTTACTTCTATTTTTACATCATTGGCCTCGTTTTTCTGCCACATATCCTCCATAGCAGAGCAGCTCTTATACAACGGAAACTCATCATCAAAGATCTGAATGTCTGTTCTCGCCATGTTCTCCGTTAGCAGGAAAGGTCTCCTTTCTTCATAAGTAAAAATATATGTGCAAGGTTGGTGTGTACAATCGAACACTTTGCGTTGGTTCTTATAGTAGGACCAATAGCATAACAGCTCGAAGCAACTACCAATAGAATATCGTTCAAATAATCTCCACCTCTTACGTTTAAGGGGCATTCAAATTAGCAGTTTGGTTCGTGAGTTGGTGTTTTTTGAGATACTCTGTCCATTATTCCGAGAAACAGCCATCCATGCGTTAGACCAATAGCCTTTACGTTCTTCTCTGTGCATCAAAGTCCACTATAGGCCGATTGGACTTGTAACTGACGTAAAAACCGTATAGGTTTCAGGTTCGTTTGCGTCCATACAAAGAAAATATCTCTTCCGGACTGTATTTTATTTTATCGAGTGACCCTTTCTGATTTCGTTCATGACATTTTTATCATATTCCCAACTTCATTCGTGTGCGCCAAACAGAAATAACAGCAAGAAAATTACGGTCGAGACTAATATGGCTGTCATTGCTGACAGAAGTGAATAAGCGAGTTCCAACAAGCAGCTCCAAAGGGGAAGATGCGATCGCTGAGACAAAAAGTTCATTGGGCCTGGCATTTTGGCCTCTCACTCGGACTCCTCATCAGGGACAGTGACAAATAAAGGCTCGAGTGAGAATTCGAATAAACTTATTGTTTTAACAATCGCATCTTCTTCTGAATAACTGTTATCGTCCGTCACCGATATTCCGAAGATCCTGTGCGAAGGGACAGTCAACTTATTTTCAGTAGTTTATCAGTCAAGATTATAATGATGGCTTTACGGCAGGATTTGGGAACAATATGAAAAAGGATCTTAATACGAGAGAAACATTAACGAAGCTGAACAGCTCACAAGATGTCCTCATTCTTATTGTTGAATTCTTTGTTAATCCGAGCGACGCGTAGTAGTCAAAAAACAGATTTTAGTATACATTCGAGTCACACAGATTAGCAAAGAATTCAACAGTACTCAACAATGGATAGCCTAAATCAAGAATTCCGTTGTCACTATTCGAACAAACTGAATTTCAAGCTCAAGTTCAGGATAAAAACCAGTTGATTAAAAGAACGCAGATCATGCCTGAAAGTGGGCTACAAAGGGGAGGGATCATGTGGGGAGGACGCAGTATGCGACCACCACTCAGAGAAAAAACCAGGTTATCCTGTAATTCGAGTTTTAGGGGCGGAGCTAAACGGTGGAAAGGAGAGCGCGATGTTAGGTGAACATTCGGATAAACGTCGAGGTAGCATACTGCGTCCTTACGCTGTATTTCTTTGCTGATACTAGCTAAATAGCACAAAAAAGCACAAAAGAGCATAATCCGCTATGCGGCTCCAAGCGCACATTCCGCAGAGGGAGATCACGCGTGACATCTGCTTTACCGTTAAGAACTCTGGAACCAGGCAGTTGATGGCGGGAATGCAGTGCGCTCCTCTACGGCCAATTGTATCATTAGAAGGCACACAAAACTACGGACAGGCAAAGTGGCTGTTGTGACGTCTCGAGATTCTGACCTCCGATTCGAACACCACAGTCAGCTCGTCAACACAGTACTTGGAGCAACTTAAAGGAGTAGTTCTCCTGCCAGCTATGCTATCGATTGGTGTCACGTCCTTTTTTACTTCTAGTCCACAGGACCTGGCGGTCAAGACCATCGAACTGCTCCTTCCAGATAAGTATGATGAAACGGAAAATCACCTCGGACAAGCCAAAATCCCTCAACTCCTGAAGTTCTGTCTCAGGACGTACTTTACGTACGACAGAACAATTTACAAGCAGGTGAAGGGCACGCCAATGGGTTCGCCGATTTCAGGACTCATAGCCGAAGCGGTCCCACAACGGTTGGAATCGCTGGTTTTTCGAGACCACAGACCGCAATTTTGGGCTCGGTATGTGGCTGATACCTTCGTCGTCATCGAATGGAATCATGCACAGACATGCAAATAACGCCTCAACGCCGTCTTCCAGGACATTCAACTTATGATGAAGGAGTAAGAAAACAACCAGCTGACCCTTCTAGATGCCCTTGTTTGCCGCAAAGATAGTGGTGGCCTAAAAAGCAGTGTTTGGGAAGGCGACAAATGCGACACACGTACTCAAATTCAGCAGTAACCACCCGACCGGCCACAAACGCAGTTGCGTGAGGACGTTATACCGGCGCGTTGAGACGCATTGCAGTGAGATGGTTGCTAAATTCCGATGTCTTCGATGAGTACTGAGAGTCAATGAGTACCCGCGCCACTTTGTCAACCAGTGCGTACGATAACAAAATCAGAGACCAAAACGTACCGACCCTAAATTTTGGCGACCTCTTCCGTACGTGAAGAACACCTCGGAAGCCGTCAGCCGTCTTCTCACTCCACTTGGAGTTGGGGTTGCACACTGCCCGGAAGCAACCATAAGGCACCAAGTCATGAGGCCGAAAGACCTGCTGCCATGACAGGAAACATCTGGAGATGTTTACCAGATCGGGTGTGGTTGCGGACAGAGCAACTACGTCAGAGAAACTGGAAGATTACTCCTAACGCGTATGGCTGATCACGCAGCAGCGGAGACGAGAGAAGACGCCAGCTCTCGGGTAACAGCTCGTTCCACGGGACCCGGCCATATTTCCTAGTTTAAAGAGACCGAAATCTTCTCAAGAGCTGACAACCGCGCGAGCTGCAATTTGTTCGAATCATGGTTCTCAGGCCTGCAATTCATCAACAAACGCAGTGACCTCCCGGTAGCATATTCGATGCTGAGACATTCGCTGTGCAGAGGAACCAGGCACGCGTGGCTGGAGCGGCGACAGCTGGTTAAATGACCGGTTAATAAAAATGCCAAAATCTAACACGGATGATGAAATTTCAGTTTCAGTTTATTTTAGGGAAATATAGGTGTTGAACCTTTGAACTCCCTATTTTTGCAAGGAAGTGAACCATATCAATAATTTGAAAATGGAAACATCAAACAGCTACAGAGTTTCTTCAGGTTGGCAAAGTGTTCGAGAAGACAGGCAAATGAATTGTTCCAAGAGTTAAAAACATTAACGCTACTAAATTTAATGTACAGTAGTCTGTCTTTGGATATTTGGTGCTATCTCAGTCTCTGAGGGGACGAATTAAATGCCAACACACATTCAACAGACATGGGACAATAATAGAAAAAACCAACGTTACTTAAATACAGGTAGTAATATAACAATATTAATGAACTGTTCGAACAAAATGCTAGACGATGTCGGTCAGGTGGCATTATGACTTTTGGTGGTACATTGTTGTAACCTGCGCTTAAAAGCCTCGACGTTGGTGAAAATGACGACATCTGCAGGCAGTACGTTGAAAGCCTCGATCAATCTGTTTGAAAAGAAGAACTTCCGAATGTCCAGCTTGGCGCCAGTCACACGTAGTTTAAGCGGATGACCTCGGAGGTTCCTTGTGGTCGCTAACTCAAAGAAATTAGCAGGTACGAGACAGCAGTCCTGGCCTCGCATTATACGGAATGCTTGTATAAGGTCGCCTCTTAGCTGTCTGTAACTCAGTGGAAAAAGTCCGAGATTGGGCAGACGTGTTTCATAGCATAGTGAACCCTGTCCACCTACGAGTTTGATCGTCTTAATTACGACCTCCAGCGGTGATCGCGAGAGTTGTTAGTTATAGTACGCATGTGGCCCCACGGTAGTTACGTACCATAAATACTTCAATCTTTGTGTCTCCACTACCGTTATATGCGACTGTCTCTGATGATACGTTCGAGTGAGAATCCGAAACGTCGGGCCAATAAACTTCTTGTTCCAGTGATCGTATCTCCTTCTTCTGAGGTGTATGCGGCCTTAGTCAACGTTAATTAGGCATTTGGTAGTGCACCACACCAGCGCCTCCTATACAAATTTAGCCAAGCTGGCATTAACGGTTAATCTCCTGAGGTGGATTCAAAGCTCCTTGATCGGTTGCCCTCAAGTTGTCCATGTCGGTTACAGGCAGTTGGCGGAGAGAGCGGCTGTGGCAAGTAAATGTCGAACGAGGCCTTCGTAATTAAGGAGTTCAGTTTGTGACGATCGGGTGTGGCTCAATCTAGTCCATGCTTTTATAAAGTATCTGCGGATTTCATTCAGTTAACCTTAGTTTAACTCCCTTTCGCTCATGCCAGTCACTCCTTCCTCAAGTGTTCTATTAGAATTAGAGTTCGGCTTAATGTTAAGGTGAAGTGCTAGAGAAAGAGTTTGGTTTTGACCATATGTTTAGGGTTAGGGGTTTAGCTATCAGCGTTGACAAAATCAATTGTATCTTCGGTAGCAACCATCGCAAGAGTTGGATTTAACAATACATTCACCCTTTCTCCTCCAGTGTGATTGGTCATCGCTGGCTGAGATCATTTTGCCTGGAATATCTAACTAACGTCCTCGGTATAAATTTTTTTCTACCAGTTTGCAGCTCGTAATTTCGGGTATTTCGAATTGTGTGCTCGCGTTTTACGATCTGCTGTGGTACTTAAACAAGCAAATGACCTAAATGTAGGTTAATTACCTTTGTTTCCCGAAAACAGCTCTCTGTCTGTTTTGTATATTCTACCGACAAAGTCTCTGTTAACACCGCTTCCATTTCACAGGAGTCCTTGCCCCGTTTTATCAGTGGGGTCACATGTCCGATCGTAATCGTTTATCTGAGGAAACGCGCGCGACGTGTCAGGAATAAATACGCACCGTCCACTGGCTTAAAAGTGGAATAATTAGTGGGCAGACTGTAAAGTCTACGCAGGAGGGCGGCAGCAACACAGTGATCGTCACCAATGAAAAGTATATCAATACTGCTTAGATTTGCGAAAATTCGCACGGCAGTATTCACAAGACCAGTTGGCGAGCATACGTCTGCTTTCGATTATTTATCCTCAGGCCAGTACAGTTATATGGGAAAGGGGCAGAAGTGAAAACATGTCAGTGATTACAGAAATTGATTAAAGTTCTGCTGGGAGTGCCTGCACTCCCAAAAATAAGAGCCAGCCAATCACTGGAGGCCACGTGCGTTTTCTCTACTGCGCTGTCATCTTAATCGTGGCACCTCTCCATTGGCTTTTCCCCTCGGGCCTGATCGATCTGCGTACTCGAATCATCGACCAGCTCGTCTGGAATGCTCTTCCCGAAGGGCATTGGGCGAATGCCGGCAACCACAGTAGGCGTTATAAATATGCGTTACTTCCAGTTAATCTTGACTTGCAATTTCCTAATACACATTTTCGTGGTCGGCCGCCTTCTCCTTCTCTGCCGCGTTGGTATTGGGGACAAGAGTCGGGTACGCATACGCTCCCACGTGCTTTCGAGTACCAGACCGGGTCATAACAAGTTCGCCCTAAAACACGGGCGGGAGGGGGTGAATAATAACAGTCGATGTCAGCGGCCAGGTGAGAGCGAAAGGGCGAGGAGAGTTGCACGGCTAGTCGACTTTTCACCACGGCAGATGAGGATCCTGAACGTCGTTCTTCTGAGCGCACAAGATCGGTTGTCGTAACATGACGGCAACCTCTTCTGCCGTTGCGAATAAACGCTGGCCCAGCAGCTTAGGGTAGCTCCATAGGACCTTATAAATCACGCAAAAAGCTTCGTTTGGGTCTACACGATGTCCAGAATCAAAAACATGCGCGAGAACGGCGTCGTTTATACTAATAGTTTGGTCTTTTCCCACCCATGCCGGGAGGTGTTCTTGTATTCTCTTGGACAGACGCCGACTCCTGCGACCAATACAACCTGCTCCACAGGAACAAGTAAATGAGTATATGCGCGTTGATCTGGTCTAAATTGGCAACCTATCCTTCCTCCTCTGTGTAAAATAGGGTTAGTAGAGAATAGTATTCGAAGTTTTGCTGTGGAGGAGTTTCGTGAGACAACTTGACCAAGGCGTCTTCTTAGGAGTTCGCTTGCAACGTCCCATTGAAAAGGGACCTCGAGGAACAGCGTCTTCTTCTCAATAGTCGGTCTGGTGGGTCATTCCGGTCGCTCAGCAATATCCTTTGCGATATACCAGTCAGGATATCCGTTTTCCCGAAGCAAGTCTCGGACTTTTCTGAGCTCCTCCTCGATGCTATCTACAGAACAAATCTTATGAGTCCTTTGCGCCAAATGGGTGCCGACAAGTCTTTTGGAGCGGCCGTCCAAAGGCAGAAGGACGCGATGCTGGCCTCGTCTTTGCCATCCAGAACAACATAGAAGAACGAATATCCCTTCTGCCAAAGGGGGAATAAAATTTGCCACCGTCGTCAGCGTCTAACTTTCGCCCTCCCCCCTTCCCAATGGCCGGCTGAAACGAGGAAACAAACACGTTCTGCAAAGACCCGCAAGACTTCTTGGGGACTGTGCCGGAGCTGGAGAAGCTCTAGCTGACTTCAATGATCGTGCTGGAACAGATCATGACACCTCGAAGTGTTGGGTCCCAATTAAATGGCGGCTGCAACGACATCGACTTCCTGCTCCTACGAACCTGCACAGAACATCGCCGTTTCCGGCCAACACCTCCCGCCGTCCAACGGGGAAGACAATGGGGGTGCACCCTCGCTCGTGGCACTGGCAGTCGCTGAACTGCTTCATCGTCTGGAAGAGACCGACACCTATTGCCGAAAAAGGCTATCTTTGATGCCGGCGGCTGAACAGATCGCCGTCTTGCAAACCCCAACATGAGTCTCCGAGTGTAACCTCGCAAGCGACCACGAGGGAAGCGAGCAGCGGCTAAGTTAAATAAGGTTTTATTATGTACGTCTGGTCATCGCTTAGATTTCAACAATCAATTATCCCATCGCCTGGAATAACTGTGGGCTATGGAGGCCAAGCCACCGAGGAGACGTGGCGTCAAACGTGCAACACGACCCATTCCACAGCCTTTATGAACTAGATCACTCACGTAACCAATGATAAGACTAGTTCGACGACAACGAACACGAATTCCCCAATCTGCTCACAGAGGATAATAGACTGTACAAAGGCAATATTAACAGCGGGAAAGCCACAAACAAAGCTGCCTTCCTCCGCTCTCGACACCTGGTACAACAGACTGGGAGAAAAAAGACCACAATAGACCTCAAGGTTGAGGAAATAAGAAATTTAGTTTAACTACTCTTGACAGCTGGCGTCATTTCTCCACACGGCTGCAGCCTGTGCGGCCATTCGCGTTCGGAGCTGTCTTCCGGTTTCGCCGGCGTAGTTACTTTTTCCGCAACTGTACTAGATCCAACAGACAACTCCAGACGTTTCTTGCTGTGGCAGCAGGTCTTTTGGTTTCATTATTTGACGTCTGATGGTTGCCTCCGGCCTGTGTGCAACTCCAACCCAAAGTGGTGCAAAGCAGCCGACAGCGTCCGAAACGTTCTAGACGACGGAAGCGCTCGCCAAACATTGGGGTCCGTGCGGTTTGGCCTTTCGTCCCTTTTGTGTGTGCACCGGTTGACGAGGTTGGGCGGGTAGCCACTGGCTTCGAACACCTGTCGATGGTATTGCAGCTGCAGCTTCCGGATGCGAAGGACGTTCCGGAAGCTGTAGGTCGCCTGCTTGCACCACTTGGGGTTGCAAACAGACCAGAGGCAACCATCAGGCGTCAGGTAGTGAAGCCGAATGACGCACTACCACGGCAAAAAACGTCTGGAGTCGTTTGTCGGATCTGGTGCAGTTGCAAACACAGCAACTACGTCGGGGAAGCCAGAAGACTGTTCCAAACGCGAACGGATGGACTCGCGGCAGCAGTGCGGGGAAATGACGCCAGCTCCCAAGTTTCGGCTCCTTCAACAAAATCCGGCCACACATTCGAATTCTGCGAGGCCCAAATTCTTGCTAGAGGTGACGATCGCGTGAGCCGCGATCTGCTTGAGTCATGGTTCACTGTCCCCCAGTCTATTGACAAGCTTAATGACCCTCCCCTTCCGTATACGGTGCTGAGATTTAGCCTAGGCGGAATAACTAGCCACGCGGAGAGCGCACACGCGAACCCTGTTCTCGACGCTAGGGTCGGTGGGTCAGATGGTCGAGCAGTCATCACACCAATATCCAACACCCGTAATGAAATTGCCACAATTTACGACGCGAATGTCGGCTATCGAACAGTCACCAAACCAAGTGCAGTAGTCCCAGATGAATTGGGGGGGGGGGGGGGGCGTTAATTTTCATAGGTATGCGGTAGCATGGCGATTGCATACTATGAGTACTGCAGCTCCTTGTGCATAAACCACCCGTATCTGCTAGTCTCTGATTATGGGTTCGAGCGGTAATCCGAAATGTCAGGCGAACCAAGCTCTCGTTCCGGCGCCCGTGTCTACTTCCTCATGGCGAATGTTGCTCTCCATCTCATATGGCTTCGACAGTTGCTGTCTGACACGACCTGTCGGAGAGTTGAAGAAGTCTGCTCTCGAATACACGAACTGTAGTAAAGTATGTTTCCACCAGGCCGCGCCCGTAACCACTGTCCGGGAAATCAGGGATGAGCCGTTCTCTTGGGCGGCTGGAGTGTCGATCACGCCGGAGGTCATTTCTGATTGCTGGTACTTATACGACCCCGAAAGTTCAAACGAATAACCTTCCGTCGCGAAAATTGGACTTCGGCTTTCGACAGGACAGCACCCCCGCTCTGATCCGGATACTCGCCTCTATTCGTGAGACCCCTTCCTAGGAAGATTATCGATTTCCAGTTTACCCTGGTCCGACAACGTGTGGGCGCTTTCTTACACTTAAATATTTAAAGGATAATCGAACCACCTAGTTCAGTCATCATGAGATCTACTGAATGCGCCAAGCTTATTGGATGGCTACTCGATGTACACCACAGTGGGGTTCGCCTCTGTTCTAGTTAAAAACAATTTGGAAGGAAAAGGTGTCTACTTTAATATGGGCAAGGCAAAAGTGCGGACGTCGAAAGAAAACGGGACAGAATCAGGAGTTTGTATGAAACCCCCGGTAAACACGGAGAATCAGGAGCGTTATGGACCACAAAAAATATTCACAGTTCTGTCCTTTGAGTCACTAAAAAGAGAGAAAAGAGCAGATAAAATATACTGCTGGGGCAAGTGCGCTTATCATAGGAAACAGAACAAGAGTAGATAAAACAAAAAATACAAAAAAATGCTGTTGGTCTAAACGCAGTTGACACAAAATTGAAAGGAAAAAAGCCGACTATCATTATTCACAACGGAGCTAAAGAAAGAACAAGCGAATAAAACTTGGCAGTCGAAAACTGATACTGTAAAATGAGGCGGCGGTAAGGAAGCTGCGCTTTGGGGAGGTTTAATGAATTGATACTTCAATGCCACTCACGGGAGATGTGCAAAAACATATGGGTAAACGAAGCGCTCCGGACTTTTATAAGAAAGCAGACTCTTAAGCTTATCATTCACAGAACGTACGCGAAAGATTCGAAGGCAAAAAGCACAGTGCACCACCATAGAAAAACATGGCACTGTCACTGGACATTGAAAACGTGTTCACGGATATCTTCCCTATCTATCATACTCTTCGACATCCATCAAAAAAGTGTAATGGGGATTTCAGGTTTTAGGAAAGTAGTAAATAACAGACACCGATCTCGCCTCGATCGAGGGGTTTGCGTTCCAGAACCCCCATAAAGTGAAAATCGGCAAAGTGACCGACTGGCTAACAATTAGAAAGTCCCACCGAAGATATCCACCATGTGCACCAAAGTGAGGGAAAGCAGACAGTCTGACTTGCACTGCATCTACCACACCTCCTCCTCCTCCCCTCCTGGGCCCGGTGTCAACACAGAGTCAAGAAGACCAGTGGCCGGAGAAGGTGCAGGTGGCTGGCACGGCCGAACGCGCACCTAGGCGTAACACAACACCCCCTAGTCGACAACAAATACTTGACCAAGATTTTAACCAAGAGCAACACTAAAACGGATCAGAAAAAGGAGGGTGACTGGGCCGCCATTCATCCTACCTCTATGCCCAACGGGAGTGCAAGCATTCGATCGCTCCCCCCGCGTGCCTGATTCCTCTACACAGGGAATGTCTCAGCACCGAATATGGTACCGGGAGGCCATTGCGCTTGTTAATGAATTGCGGACATGAGAACCATGATTCGAGCAAATTGCGACTCACGCGGTTGTCAGCTTTTAAGAAGATTTCGGTCTCTTGAAACTAGGAAATATGGCCGGGTCCCGTGGAACGAGCTGTTACCCGAGAGCTGGCGTCTTCTCTCGTCACCGCTGCTGCGTGATCAGCCATACGCGTTCGGACTACTGGACTTTAATGACTTTGTTATACAGTAATTCCTCGTCAATAGAAGCAAAAAGCCGAGTACCAGGAAGTAGTCGTGAAGAAGGAGACAGGATCGCCGGGACAAGAGCTTTATTAGCCTGACGTTTCGGATTCCTACTCGAGTGCATCATCAGAGAGAAAAAAGCAGAAACGGGTGGTTGTTGCACTCAGGGGCCTGCGGTATTTTATAGGATGCAGCAGCCATGCTACCGCATACCTATGAACGTTCACGGCTTACCCCTTCATCCGGGATTGTCACACTTGGTGTGATCATTGCTTGATGGCCGACATTCGAGTCGATAATTGCTGCAATTTCATCACGTGCGTTGGATGTTGGCGTGATGATTGCTCGACCATCTCGATAACGTCGACGCGATGCGCTCCGATCGACCCGGCGATGGGAAACCTTCGTCCTTCGGGAGGCCTCTACGTAGTCGCAGATCCGGTTTCTGCACAGGTGTCTCGACAATAATGTGTTACCGAAATGTGTTTCATACAAGCCACCGGTTAACACGGATTTGGCGAGACGAGCAGTATTTCAGCACGGCAGAAGGATGATCCGAGTGCTCCTCCAAGATTGCCACGCGAGACTTCGTAAGTACCGTCAAAGGATTGACCAAAAAAAGACCAGATGCTGTGAGTTCATGGGTGAAATCGGTACGAATCTGCTCCGGCGGAGGATAGCTGAACAAGCCCGCGAATAGAGCACGATATGCGACGCTGCACTGGAGAACAAATTTCGAAAGCTGCCCAATACAACGTTGCCCAGAAACGACAAACGGGTGCACAACCTGTCATCAAAGGAGCTGACGAAGGATCAGATGCATGTTTTACGGCACGAAGCTTAATTTAACACGGCTGACGCCAAACCTGTTAACATGATTGCAGCAGTGGAATCAATCCTTTGTCAGACGGAGGCAACGGAGGAGACTAAGAACCTCATTCGACACCAAGTGTCGTCTCTCCTGATGGCCCACAGGCCGCGGGAAGTGCGCCTAGAGAACTCAAGGCCGACAAAGACCTGGTCATCGTGCCAGCGGACAAAGGACGCGCCACAGTTGTACTGGACAGGACAGACTACCTTCAAAAAGCCAAAGGTTTACTAGAGGACCGACAGTTCTATGTCCCATGTGCAACGAACCCTTTAAGGGCGCTGACACGCGAAATTAATGCTACGTTGTTGGCCTTGGAGAACTCAGGTGCAATAACACCGACCGACAGACGCATGGCGAGACCCCAAGATACGGCTTTGGCCCGATTCTATGGCCTCCCTAAGGTGCACAAAGACGGCGCTCCTCTCCGACCCATCGTGTCGCTCAAAGGGACTCCAACGTACGGACTGGCTAAGTGGCTGTTCCGGCGTCTCAAGTTCCTGACCGCTGAGTCAGACACCACGGTCTCTTCGGCAGCACAATTCCTGGAGAAACTCAAAGGGATAAGCATCCATCCAAATGAGGTCATGGTATCTTTTGATGTTACATCCCTTTTTACTTCTATTCCCCAGGACCTGGCGATCGAGACAATTGAACTGCTACCACAAAGCAAATACGATGAAACGGAGAACCGTCTTGGACACGCCCAAATCCTTCAGCTCCTGAAGCTCTGTCTCAGGACGTACTTCACGTTCGATCGGACAATCTACGAACAGGTGAAGAGCACACCAATGGGTTCGCCGATTTCGGGATTCATCGCCGAGGCGGTCCTGCAACGGTTAGAGTCGCTGGTCTTCCAATACCACAGACCGAAATTCTGGGCCCGGTATGTGGATGATACCTTCGTCGTCATCGAACGGGATCAGGTGTTGACGTTCCAAGAACATCTCAACGCCGTCTTCCCGGACATTCAATTTACGATGGAGGAGGAAGAAAACAACCAGCTGGCCTTCCTGGATGTCCTCGGATGCCGCAAGGATTGTGGTGGACTAAAGACCAAAGTGGTCGGGAAAGCGACAAATAAGATGCAAGTACTGAACTTTAACAGTAACCACCCAATCAGCCACAAACGCAGTTGTGTAAGGACGCTCTATCGGCGTGTCGAAACGCACTGCAGTGTGCCGGAAGACAAAACTGCTGAACTGCAATACCTCCGACGGGTCTTCAAAGCCAATGGCTACCCGCGCAACTTCGTCGACCGGTGCATACGCAAAAGGGACGAAAGGCCTAACCGCAGGGACACCAAGTCTTGGCGGCCACTTCCGTATGTCAAAAACGTTTCGGAAGCTGTCGGCCGCCTTCTCGCACCACTTGGGGTTGGAGTGGCACACAGACCGGAGGCAACCATCAGGCGTCTGATCATGAAACCGAAAGACCCACTGCCACGGCTAGAAACGTCTGGAGTCGTTTATCGGATCTGGTGCAGTTGCGGACAAAGCAACTACGTCGGAGAAACCGGAAGACAGCTCCGAACGAGAATGGCCGAACACGCGGCAGCGGTGCGCAGAAATGACGCCAGCTCTCAAGTTGCGGCTCATTCGACGAGATCCGGCCAAAAATTTAAATTCGATGAGGCCGAAATTCTCGCAAGAGGTGACAACCGAGTGAGCCGGGAGCTACTGGAATCATGGTTTACTGGCCCCCAGTCCATCAACAAGTGCAACGATCTTCCCATTCAATACAGCGTGCTGAGACTTCGTCTAGGCGGAGTAATTGGCCACGCGGGGAGCACACTGGTGAACACTCTTCCCAACACCCGGGTCAGCGCGTCAGATGGTCGAGCAATCATCACGCCAACATCCAACGCACGTGATGAAATTGCAGCAATTATCGACTCCAATATCGGCCATCAAGCAGTGATCACACCAAGTGCGACGATCCCGGATGAAGGGGGAAGCCGTGAACGTTCATAGGCATGCGGTAGCATGGCTGCGGCATCCTATAAATACCGCAGCCCCTTGTGCAACAACCACCCGTTTCTGCTCTTTTGTCTCTGATGATGGATTCGAGTAGGAATCCGAAACGTCAGGCTAATAAAGCTCTTGTCCCGGCAATCGTGTCTCCTTCTTCACGTAATCCCTCGTTATGCTGCGCTTCGACTTTCGCGGCTTCCTTCTATCGCGGTTTTATATGCAAGCATGCGGTGATGTTGCCACCAGTGCTCGCCGACCGGGAGGACGAAGACGACGCTACAAGGAGACACTGAAGAATTCTCTTAGGCGAGGGAATGTAGACCCACATCTACACTACCTTCGTGGACTTAACAAAAGCCTTCGAGACGGCTCTTCTGAGCTATTCACGCACATGGTACGTCAACTCCACGACAGGATTATGGTGCGCGTCACGGACAATGGAACCGTCTCATAAGTATTTGCAGTAGCCAAAAGAGTGAAGAAGGACTGCGTACTCACCCCCTCACCCTCTTCAGCCTCATGTTTTCTGCCATGCTGATGGATTCCTACCGTGATGAGAGCCCCGGGATCCGCAGTGCCTACAGGGCCGACGGGCAGCTCAACAGACGGCGCACGCGGGCCTCAGAGCGTCTCTCTACGCCTACATTCAACGACCTGCTCTTCGCGAATGACAGCGCGCTCAACACCGAGAGAGAAGCTGACGTGCAACAAAACATGGACCTACTTCGGACTGACCATCGACACGTACAAAACGGTGGTCGTGCACCGACCTCCACCTACACTGCATACAGCGTTCCTCGAATCCACGCCAACTGCACCGAACTGGAGACTGTGAGCAACTTCGTCTACTTAGGCAGCACACTCACGCTGCATCGAAATCAACAAAGAAGTGGCTCACCGGATTTACAAGGCCAGCCAAGCCTTCGACCGGCTGCAGAACTCTGTATGGAACCGCCACGGCCTCCATCTGAACGCCAAGCTGAAGATGTACGACACTTCTATACGTAGCGGAGACCTGGACCGTCTACTCCAGCCATGCCAGGAAGCCGAACCACTTCCAACTCAGTTGTCTCCGCAAGCTGCTAAAGCTGAGGTGGCAGGACAGGATCACGAACAAGGAAGTCCTGGAATGGCCAGAATCCTCAGCATCCAAGCCATGCTGAGGTAACTGCAACTGTGAGGAAGCGGCCACCACTTGAATATAGGCGATGAGCGACTATCCGAACGATTCTTATACGGAGATTTAGCTAAGGGTGTTCGCCGCCATGGGGGTCAAATCTGTCGCTACAAGGACTACAGATCAATCCGGAGACCAGAAAGGACCACGCCCTGAATAGACCGGCCTGGAGATGGGAAGTGAAGACTGGCACAGCAACCTATGAAGCAAACAGGATAACCGACGCCAAAGCCAAGAGACAAGCTCGCACGTCTCAGGCGCACTTGACTCGCGATATCGCCCCCATCTATCATGCCTGCGCTGCCAACGCACATACCTCGCGAGGAACGGCCTTGAACATCTCCGGACTCAATGAACCAGCCCGACAACCTTAACCTCCGCCTCTCCTGTTGCCCTTACTCCAAACTTCACGGCATCCACTACGACGACCGCCCTCACAACCGACGTCCAACATCCTTGTGGCCCGCCGCCAGCGGTCACCCTCATCTTCATCATCCCTATCACAACCTCCGCGGCGGCGACGGTGACAATCACAGCTCTCACTCTCATTGCCGAACAGAGCACCGCCGGCAGCCTGCCAAAAATCACTTTCACCATTACCACCCCATCTCCGGCGATGTGGACTGGGTCTTCATTGCACGGTCGCACATGCACCTCACGCACTGGTCTGTTAGACTACCAGCACTGAGACTTGTGTCAGGAGCCCACACACCCGCCGTATCTGCCTTCACTGTCCAAGCACATTCATACACCGTATGGGCCCATTTGGTCACATGCGTATCTACAGCAGAGGAGTTCATTGCAGTGTCGACACACCTCACACACCTTGCACATCCGCCATCCCTCCCGTCTCCAGCCCAATCAACTCCCCATCGAGCAGCGCGCCCACCACTAGAAGCATCATGACGACAATCTACTAGACACCCCAATCTGTCCTGCTCACAGTGAACCGCACGCTTACCTCACCCATCGGCTAGTTAGACACATGTGAATCCATCGGACAGGCGCTGGCGAAACAGTGCCCGGAGCACCAACATGCACCAGACGTCATCGCATTAAATGCCCGCACTGTCCGGCCACATGCTGCCATCACCTGGGCCTATTCGGTCACATGCGCCTTCATGAAAACTGGCGGTAAATCGCCGCAGACATGATCACAACACCACGCACTTTCACATCAACACACACACCACGCATAAACACCTCCGACTTAAGTGGGAAGTGTGCTTGTCGGCAACCTTCTCCGTGTGGCTCCTTCACTCCACGTGAGGTCCGAGAAATCTACCCCTCGTGTGCGAAGCCCTGTAGTACGCGGCTGGGGAGCCGGCTCGTGAACGTGGCACGCGAAGGCGAGATTTAAAGCTCTCTCTGCCACTGCGCTCATTGAAGAAGGAGAGACGATCGCCGGGACAAGAGCTTTATTAGCCTGACGTTTCGGATTCCTACTCGAATCCATCATCAGAGACAAAAGAGCAGAAACGAGTGGTTGTTGTACAAGGGGCTGCGGTATTTATAGGATGCAGCAGCCATGCTACCGCATGCCTATGAACGTTCACGGCTTCCCCCTTCATCCGGGATTGTCACACATGGGGTGATCATTGCTTGATGGCCGACATTCGAGTCGATAATTGCCGCAATTTCATCACGTGCGTTGGATGTTGGCGTGATGATTGCTCGACCATCTGATGCGTTGACGCGTGTGTTGGGAAGAGTGTTCACCAGTGCGCTCCCCGCGTGGCCAATTACTCTGCCTAGACGAAGTCTCAGCACGCTGTATTGAATGGGAAGATCGTTGCACTTGTTGATGGACTGGGGGCCAGTAAACCATGATTCCAGTAGCTCCCGGCTCACTCGGTTGTCACCTCTTGCGAGAATTTCGGCATCATCGAATTTAAATGTGTGGCCGGGTCTCGTCGATTGAGCCGCAACTTGAGAGCTGGCGTCATTTCTGCGCACCGCTGCCGCGTGTTCGGCCACTCTCGTTCGGAGCTGTCTTCCGGTTTCTCCGACGTAGTTGCTAAGTCCGCAACTGCACCAGATCCGATAAACGACTCCAGACGTTTCTAGCCGTGGCAGTGGGTCTTTCGGTTTCATAATCAGACGCCTGATGGTTGCCTCCGGTCTGTGTGCCACTCCAACCCCAAGTGGTGCGAGAAGGCGGGACAATCTACGAACAGGTGAAGGGCACACCAATGGGTTCGCCGATTTCGGGATTCATCGCCGAGGCGGTCCTGCAACGGTTAGAGTCGCTGGTCTTCCAACACCACAGACCGATGATACCTTCGTCGTCATCGAACGGGATCAGGTGTTGACATTCCAAGAACATCTCAACGCCGTCTTCCCGGACATTCAATTTACGATGGAGGAGGAAGAGAACAACCAGCTGGCCTTCCTGGATGTCCTCGTATGCGGCAAGGATTGTGGTGGACTAAAGACCAAAGTGTTCAGGAAAGCGACAAATACGATGCAAGTACTGAACTTCAACAGTAACCACCCAATCAGCCACAAACGCAGTTGTGTAAGGACGCTCTATCGGCGTGTCGAAACGCACTGCAGTGAGCCGGAAGACAAAATTGCTGAACTACAATACCTCCGACGGGTCTTCAAAGCCAATGGCTACCCGCGCAACTTCGTCGACCGGTGCATACGCAAAAGGGACGAAAGGCCTAACCGCACGGACACCAAGTCTTGGCGGGCACTTCCGTATGTCAAGAACGTTTCGGAAGCTGTCGGCCGCCTTCTCGCACCACTTGGGGTTGGAGTGGCACACAGACCGGAGGCAACCATCAGGCGTCTGATCATGAAACCGAAAGACCCACTGCCACGGCTAGAAACGTCTGGAGTCGCTAATCGGATCTGGTGCAGTTGCGGACAAAGCAACTACGTCGGAGAAACCTAAGACAGCTCC
>CACRXP010000173.1:225304-249343 GCA_902702965.1 Spirometra erinaceieuropaei | reverse complement strand
TGCGCCTTCATGAAAACTGGCGGTAAATCGCCGCAGACATGATCACAACACCACGCACTTTCACATCAACACACACACCACGCATAAACACCTCCGACTTAAGTGGGAGGTGTGCTTTTCGGCAACCTTCTCCGTGTGGCTCCTTCACTCCACGTGAGGTCCGAGGAATCTACCCCTCGTGTGCGAAGCCCTGTAGTACGCGGCTGGGGAGCCGGCTCGTGTGCGTGGCACGCGAAGGCGAGATTTAAAGCTCTCTCTGCCACTGCTCTCATTCTTGGCACCAGGTATATGACTAGAATGCAAGGTGAACTGGTGCCTGGCAATTGCAGTAGACAGTGAGGTCGACAGCCTCAGCACGTATTCCTTACTATAAACAGTCTGACGCGCTTGAAGCTATCAGTGAGCTGAAAGCCGTGGCTTGAAACGCTGCCAACTGACGAGATAATTAGGACCTCACAGTGTGTGACTGTGTGTAGTGACAGTCAGGCTGCAATGGTTAGTTGTTAATTTTACATCTATGGCACTCCCGCCTAGTGGGATCCGAGCCACCCGCGCTATTTTGCTGGTGTGCAAAATCCTGGTCGGTGAATGTTGTGGACCAGGTACGGCGGAATGTCTGCATGTTAGTTTCCGCCGTGCAAGCCACCTGCGACCTTCCGCACCTCTGTTCATCTATACTATGTCTTGGCACCGGACCCAGCCGGGGAGGGGAGATTGTTAGATGCAAGTCACCGTCCCTGTTCTCACCCTCCTGCAGAGAAAACGGTGCACATCGTCGAAATCGACGGTAGAAATGTCGCACGCCTGTGTATCGGCCTGGTCGGTCACTTGTGTATCCAACACACAGAGACTTGTGGACCGGTGCCTGGAATACCAACTCACACTCGGCGCATCCGCCTCCACTGTACACGCACATTCAATCACCGCATGAGCCTACCAGGTCACACGCGTATTCAGGATTGCGGAATACAAGGCAGTCAAGACACATAGCACATCCTCTACGCCAACTATGTCTAGCCCAACCAAGACCCCGTCGCCCAGCGCGTCCACCACCAGAAGCTCAACCACCGCCATCATCAACGAAACCTACTCTGACACGCTCGATCTATCTTGCCCATACTGTCCCCGCACATTCACCTCCCTCATCGGCCTGGTCAGTCATTTGGGAATTCATCGCACAGAAAGTGGCGAACCAGTGTCTGGAGCACCAACCCACACTCGCGCATCCGCCTCCACTACCCTCACTGTCCCCGCGCATTCAGTCACTGCATGGGCCTAATAAGACATATGCGCATTTACGAAAACCTGTGGTAGACAACCGCAGGGTACACCACACCATCACGCCTTCAACCATCAGCTTCCGCACCTAACAACACCGTCACCCACCAAAAAATACTCAAGTTCCACCTCCACGCAAGTGGGACGTGTGCTTCTCGGCCACTTCTCCATGCAGCTCCACTCCTGAATGTGTGATCCGGGACTGAGACTACCACGGTGTGGCAGGCGCCGTGCCTTGGAGCAGTACCGACTCACGCATCGACTTAGTCCACGCGGCCAGCCCAGTTGTGTGTGCCTGTGTGGAGTGGCGGACTGGTCGACAAAGAGTCAAGCTGCGGCGACTCCCTAACGTGACCTATGGGGTGTGGGGATGTAAAGTTGTGGGTCCACGTGATGGTCATTGAAAGTCGCTCAATTCCTTGCAGGTGTTAACTACGTCTAGCGTCCATTAACTGGCACCAAACTCTCAAAACTGGTTCTCCGAAGCTGGGCACTGCCTAGTAGCCACACCCCCGGTAACCGCCTCGACCGGCGGGCAAAACGAGGTGAAGGCATCCGTGCGTAGTAATCACGGTAATCTCGGCTCCGCCGGCCAGATCGGTCCCAGCATTTCCAAGACGAGACTCTGCCTGCAATACCCTAGGAGGCCATAAGGTAAGTGTCTCCCAAGGTAAGCCGAACACTGCTCTGTGGCCTCTCCGTTTTTCTCGTTCTTGATTGCTGTCTGCTTGTTTGTATTTGTCCTTGTTGAACGCTAAATACCGCCTTGTTGAATTTCCTCTTTTGCTTTTTACTTGTTCTTGCTTGCTTGCTCTTTGTCTGTCTGTTTATGTTCGTCCATGCAGTAAGCAAAATGCTGTTCTGCTGAATCTGCCTGCTCATCATTTAAATTTCATCAACTAGTTAGCTTAGAGAGGGACGGGAACTCTCCGCATCCGTCTCTCTACCCTTCCCTGTCACCGCTCAACAGCCCACTCAAAAGTCCCACGACGAGAGCGACAGCGATCTCGTAGGCGACCCAGGCTAACACTTGTCGTTCTCACACTAAACACAAAAGTCGTGACCCATAGTGGAGTTCGGCAGTCGTCTGGGACAACTGAGCAGCCCTATTTAGGGAGAGCACTACTCATACCCTAGCGGGGGAGGGGTTAGAAAAGGTGCCCTGAACAAATGCTAGTTTCACGTCCTCTGAGCTCTGACCGTGGCTCGCAGACGCAAAACTCACGGTCGAAACAACCAAACAAGAAATAACACTCTCTTCCCCCTCACAACCCCCCCAGTCCATCCCACTCGTCAGACTGGTAGGCTGAGTCCACTCCCTCCGCCAGCCTCAGAGAATCCGAGGGGCAACCGAACGAAACGGAGGACGGCGCTAGTGGCTCAGGAACTGGCGCGCTACAAGGTGGACATCACTGCACTCACCGAGACCCGCTTCTCCAAACAAGGCCGACTGGAGGAGGTGGGTGCTGGCTACACTTCCTTCTGAAGTGGTCACCTCAGGACAGGGCGACGGGACGCGGGCGTTCCCTTTGTCATCTGGAATGACATCTTGGGACGACGGCCCTATCTGCCGCAAGGTATCAACGATCGCCTGATGAGCCTTCACCTGCCTCTCCGGGTTACCAAACTCGCCACCATCGCCAGAGTCTAGGCCAACCAATGACCAGCCCTTAAGCTGCAAGGGAACAATTCTACGAGGACCTGCACGTCCTCCTGGCGACTGTGCCGAAGGCGGACAAGTTGATTGCCCATGGTGATTTAGACGTCCGCGTTGGCACACACCATGCTGCCTGGAGAGGAGTTTTGGGTACCCATGGTCTCGAGGGCTCCAATGACAATGGCCTGATCCTCATAAGAACCTGCGCAGAACACCGTCTTATCCCGACTAACACCTTCTTCCGTCTCCGTGGGGAACCGATGGTGTTAACTGCGGGACACAGTTCAGTCGACAGCCCTAGCTTTTGTCGTTCGGGCACGTCGTCAACATAAAGATTGGCTCGATGACAACGACGCCGCCATCAGCACCGTACTCATCGAGGAGAACGGCCTGCACAAAGCCTACGTCACCTGCCCCACCGACAACAACAAAGCAGCCTTCTATCGTGGTCGCCGCCTTGTGCAACAGAGGCTGCGGGAGATGCAGCACGCTTGACTGCTCGCAAGGCCGAGGAGATCCAAGGATACGCGGCCCGCAAGGAATGGAAGAATTTCTTCGCCTTGATCAAGGCTGTCTGCGGTCCGCCAACCAAAGCAATTGCTCCCCCTCTCAGCGCCAACGGAACCACCCCACTCAATGAAAGGACACCAATTCTACAGCGATGGGCCCAGCAATTCAGAGGCGTCCTCAACCACCCCTCCGACATCACCGACGCCGCCATCGCCTGTCTGCCTCAAGTGGAGACCAACGTCGACCTCGACCTCCTGCCCTCTCTCCACGAAACCATCAGGCCGTACAACAACTTGAAGAAGGAGACACGATCGCCGGGACAAGAGCTTTATTAGCCTGACGTTTCGGATTCCTACTCAAATCCATCATCAGAGACAAAAAAGCAGAAACGGGTGGTTGCTGCACAAGGGGCTGCGGCATTTATAGGATGCAGTAGCCATGCTACCGCATACCTATGAACATTCACGGCTCCCCCCTTCATCCGGGATCGTCGCACTTGGTGTGATCACTGCTTGATGGCCGACATTCGAGTCGATAATTGCTGCAATTTCATCACGTGCGTTGGATGTTGGCGTGATGATTGCTCGACCATCTGACGCACCGACCCCGGTGTTGGGAAAAGTGTTCACCTCTGCGCTCCCCGCATGGCTTGTTACTCCGCCTAGGAGAAATTTTAGCACGCAGTATGGAGTGGGAAGCTCTTGCACTTGTTGATGGACTGAGGGCCAGTAAACCATGATTACAGTAGCTCCCGGCTCACGCGGTTGTCACCTCTTGCGAGAATTTCGGCCTCATCGAATTTGAATGTGTGGCCGGATCTCATCGAATGAGCCGCAACTTGAGAGCTGGCGTCATTTCTGCGCACCGCTGCGCCAGCTCTCAAGTTGCGGCTCATTCGATGAGATCCGGCCACACATTCAAATTCGATGAGGCCGAAATTCTCGCAAGAGATGACAACCGCGTGAGCCGGGAGCTACTGTAATCATGGTTTACTGGCCCTCAGTCCATCAACAAGTGCAAAGAGCTTCCCACTCCATACTGTAATCATCCGGTGTTTATTCCGAGGGACGTCTTGTCCGACATGGTAACGGGTTTGCTGATCGTACTTTCTTCTAACAAAATAAAATTTACAAGTTATTATGGAAAAATAGTCGGATTGACTTTTTTTGTGATAAATGGAAGTAATAATTAAAACAATGCCCTAGAAATCGTAACTTCAAGTAATTACGGGTGACTTATTAGGTACGCATCTGACAATGTATAAAGAAATACCATGGTTGATTGGCCCGAGACTCACGTAGAAATTCATCAGACAGGGTAGTCCACCGTGGACCTCAATAAATTTGATGTGCACTCCACCAAGATTAAACTGTCGACCTCAAAAGGGTGTATGATTTTGATATGTAGATCGCGGATACCAAAGTGTGAGTGGTTGAAAAGTTGTAATTGCGCGTGTAAGTCAGATAATACAACCGCAACAGGGCCTGCTGCCAGACGGGTCGGTACTACTTATAGGGCCTTTGCGAGGTTTAACTGTCCACGGACAAGTCGCAATATCCCAATCGCCACCAGGATATACGAAAAATGGGCGTCTGTGCAGTCAGTCCTCAGTTACGGTCATGAAAGGAAGCCGGGGATTTACGATTACTGTTGACAAGAAACAGCAATTCAAGTGCAGTGGACCAACTTCGCGCCAAATGATACAATCTACACTTGCTATGACAACACCGTCAGGATATTCCAGGTAATCCAATAAAGGCGGATGATGTAGTTTGAACCCTGTCGTCATCCGCCCCTGAAATTCATGTTGCCTGCCTGAGGGCGACCGGAGTTCAGATAAAAACCTGGTCTGACCTAGAGAGGAAAGCAGACAGAGCTCATTCAAACTACTGCCGCATATCGTGTGAGTAGGGAAACTCTACTTGTCATAGCCCCGCGACCGGCTAGATTAGGCATTACAACAGCTTATCAAGTGGTAGCTTGGGTAATGTACGACGATGGCGCGACAACAAGTCTAAAAGAAAACGGGGACTAGGTGTTGTTAATAAAAATGTATAAATTGTGTTAGGCTTCATTCCGAAAAAAACCTGAATAAAGACAACAGTAGGAATTTCGGCAAGACTAAAGGTGGTGGTAGTAAAAGCAGCAGTAGTAGCAGAAACAGTAGTAGTAGTAGAGGCGAGTAGACAAAAAAGAAATCTCGCGCACACAGGTTCCACACTAGGAAGAGGAGTGATAAACAAGAGAACGGGGTTGTTCAATTTGGTTGGATGGAGAACGGCCGCTTCTTGTCCACAATTTGTGCGGCTGAGAGGGCCAATTTAGATAATATCTAACACCTTGTCTCAATGTGCCACGATTTGCGGCAACAGCTCTTTACTGAGTTGATAAGACCGAGTACACTACTTCTAAGAACCACTGCAAGGACTTAACGAAACAATTCCGGCTGTTTACAACTCCAAGTTTTATCTCTCTTCAGGTGGTGGTAGGGCGATATAAGATCGGAAACAACATTGGGGGTTACGGGCAACGGAGAAAGAGCCCATATTGTTTCATTCGCCCGTCTCAAGTGGCCTTAGATATCCCTTAGATGAGTTTGTAGAGCTTGTAGACTGTTTAAGTTCAGAAAACGAACTGAACTGCTACCTGGAACTCGCCTGTTCGCTTCTATCAGCACTGTTTAAGTTGAAACAAAGTATACATAATTCGCCGGCAGAATGAGTCTGAGGCTACGGCATAAGCCCATAGTCTACACACAATCCCAGGCGCAGAGAAAAACGGGGTGGACGGATGGTCGGTTCGCGCGAATCTTCGAAATTAGTGGGATATAAACGCGGGTGCTTCCCAACGCCTAAAAGCCCACGACAAATCAGGTTTTATCGAAGAAACAGCCTTCACGTTGCCCATAAGATGGCAGCTTTCCTCTATAATACCTAAGACTACCTAGTTGTCTAGACTGAGGGCCTATACGCACAAGCAGCGTTTTGCCCTGTTTGGGGATTCAAATGGAAAATGGTTTCGTTAGAGCAAAATTGAGACAGAAATGAACGTCACTGGATACTTTATTCATTGTGCATACATATACATACTGGCTTACTTGTATCGCTTTTTCAGACTCAACGGATACCCGGTGAGCTTTGTAAAAAAATGTCTCAGACGCCAGAGACAACAACAGACCATCGACTCCAACGGAGACAGGGTGCCACGGAAATTCTACTCTCCGCCCTACATGCCAAGAATTCCCGAAGCGATCGCTCGATAATTAAATCAGTTCGGCATCTCCATCGCCCACAAACCGGCGGCTTCATTGCACACGACATTATCTCGAGTAAAGGACCCCATACCGAAAGAGTAGCAAAAAAATGTCATTTACCGCATTTCATATGCAAACCGCTCTAGAGTTTATGTTAGACATACCGGCCGACGACTTGGGACCCACACTAACGAGCATAAGTTGGTCATCCGCCGACGGGACCCCTTGTCTCTCGTGTTTGCGCACGCCCTTGAGTGTGATCACCGCTCCAACTGGGAGAAGATTGAAGTGATCGCCAGTGCCAACACAAAACAGACGGGAGAGTTTCTCGAGGCTCGGCACGCTAATAACAACAGCATCAAACGCCATGTCGACTTGGATGCTCACTACGAAGGTTTGCGTTCAGGGCTCACCGGCTTGCGCCCAGCCTAAGACACCAGTTGCTAATCCATGTTCGGCCATGCAGAATGTCCCGGATTCAGCACCACCCCAACAGAGTGAACCCTGGGTGAAACCCTCAACACCTCCCCTAACATCCGGCACCTATCAAAACACGTTCGCCACCCCCCACACATAGACGTCTGTTTTGTCAATGTAACCTCGATGTTTCCTAGTCCCCTTGTGCGATTATCTCTCTCACACTTTTCATTTCGTCTGACGACGGGTTGGTGTAACCAACTTGAAAATTCACCAGTATGTCTCGATTTTTTTCGACGAGCCTTCTCCTTTTATTATATCGTCTCGGAATGCATACTACATCCATTATTCACTATAATTTTGGGCGTCATACGCTTATTATCACCAGACGCTGGGAGGAATTCTACAGAGACAGGCGGTGACATCCGAGCAGCTGGCTTTCCTTCACCGCTGTCGCGATCATGGCATCCTGCCGAAGTCTCTTCGCTTCAAGCCCACTCTACCGAATGAGACTGAAAGGCTACTCGCGCGCAAGTACGGATTTGGAGTTTTGAGTGCCATTATATCAGATGTACACCATCGGCTTTCCAGATTCGAGACAGCAGTATCCGACCTTAAAAACCAGTGCCTTTCATCCTTACCTGAAGATATTTTCGAACCCGTACAACACCTAAAAATGCGACCACAACAGACGCCAGAAGAAAGAAGCAAGCCGAGCTGAAAGAAAAGCTGCAACCTCTTCTTTGTCCTACCGACAAGAGCAGCATGTTTGCGAGCGTTGTTAACCTTTCGAAAAGGAATCTAACACCCGCCGAGATAAGCCTACTGTCTAAAGGACTTAAATGCAATTATACCGATGCTGCTCCAACAAACTTCCTAGCAAGTCTTGAATCCGTCCTACTGATTTCTGTTATCTCTGAAGACGTGCGTGCGAACATACGCATTTGTGCCAGTGGTCTTTTTCGACAAAGAAAACGTCACCGTAACTTGACCGTCGATAAAGAAAAGGGGTTGCGATCTCTGATGACTGATGACAGTATTGTGGTTGTACCTGCTGACAAAGGCGGCGCAACCATCATCATGAACAAGGCTGATTACGTGCAAAAAGTAAACACAGTCTTTGATGGCAGGGAAGCCTACGCAGCACTCGCTGAGGACTCAACGAAAAAGCAGGCCGCGGCTATGAAGAAAAGGTGAATGAACTCGCTCGACTAAAGCTGATTAATACCAATGATGCAGCATTGAGGGTAATAGTGCCACTCATCGGATCGTCCACTTACAGCCTAGCCAAATGGGTGTACAGGCATCTGAAGCACCCCGCCGATGGATCACAACACAGCATCATAAACTCTCAGGCATTCCTTGAAAAGGTCCAAGGTCTTAAACTCAGTCCTGATGAAAGCATTCTATCATTTGATGTTGTCGCCTTGTTTTCCTCAATACCACATGACCTTGCCATTGGGAGCGTGGCCCGACACCTACAAGATAATCCCACCGACCTTCCAACACACAACGTCTTAGAAATGCTTAAACGTTGCCTCAATAACTATTGCCAATTCGATGACAACTATTACCAACAGGTTAAGGGCACCCCGATGGGTTCGCCAATTTCGGGGCTACTCGCAGAACTAGTCTTACAACGACTAGAGCAAGATGTCACACAAAGTTTCCAACAAAAAACGTGGCTCAGATACGTACACGATACATTTGTCATCGTTAAGACCTATGAAGTTGAGCGATTTCACCAGAGCTTGAATGGCGCCTTACCAGCGCTACAATTTACTCGTGAAGAAGCAAAAGGAGGCACCCTCCCGTTCCTAGACGTGAGCATACAAAGGCTCAGTGACGGCGGCCTTTCAACAAGCGTTCACAGGAAAGGCTCTGACGCTGAGATCATCCTGAACTATCAGAGTGACCACCCAGCAGCCCATAAAAGAAGCTGTGACCGGACCCTTTTCCACACAGCCTATCGTTACTGCAGTAGCGCCGATTAACTGGCTCACCAGCTCAAACAGCGGGTTTGTGCGTAGGAGAGGGAGGTCGACTCTGGGGACAATCCTCATGGCGCTCAACGCATCTCCTCAGTACAGGCAATCTCAGGCGCTTTTAAACTATCACGATGCGCTAGAATTCACGGTCTGGAATCTGCCAGCTGATGTAATAACTCTGTCCTCTCAGGACTGAGTCAGACTGCAATGGCTCCTTATTAATGTGACCCTTATGACACTCCCAATCATATGGGATCAGAACCGCCCCCTTTTTCGCATAGAAAACCTGGTTCATAGCGGGCGGACCAGACTGTGTATGGTACGCCGGGACGGGTTGTTTAGCTTTGTCAGCCACTGCGCCTGATTCCGCTTCTGGTGGTTCTTTCTAGGTCCCTTGTCACCGAAGCCAGGAGGATGGAGGAGATACTGCGACGGATGCTGTGCACGTATGATAGCAGTATAAACTAATTTACGCACAAGTCAGCATCATACCCTTACCATGCTGTGAGGCACACGGCCAACATCGTCATCTGTGACGGTCGGACTGGCGTGACTAAAGGAATTCGGTGGCTATTTTAGAGTTTGAGAGAAGACTCACGAATGCAACATCGAAATTAGGCTTAAGTTGATTTGCGAACCCGTTCAGTCGTTTCGCAGACTGCGGACGCCAGTCGCCTTTTTCGGTTCGAGATGCATAAGGAGACCCGAGTTCTACTTTAACGGTGTCACGCATGAAAACAAGCCTTTAGTACCTAGCCTTTCAATGAGTCCAGATTATGTTTTAGATGTACTCGAAAAGAACGTCGCCGAACACAAAGGTTTTGCTGGTCTTGAAACCATGTACCAACCAGTTGCCAAACGTTCGACGGAATACTCAATCGGTTTATGTTCGCGATTATGCTGAGGATCTGTTGGTGACAAACGATCGTTTATCATCGGCGAAACTCTACAGTTCTTTGTCATTGCCGAGTGCTGTGGAGTACTTCCAACCGTGAAGACAGGTTGCCCGTTAGCCTAGCTTCTGGCTGCCCGGCGCGTCTACTGGTGGCGGATAGTGGAATGGCCTTCAGTGAAGATTAGCTGCAAATTAAGCAGACCCAGGTATGACAAATAAGCTGCGGCGGACCAGCAGCAATAGTGTTACCAGGGTGTGGATCGCTGAGGTCTGGCACGCTAAAAGCCTTATAAAAAAGCCGCAAAGCCCGATGATGGCACTGTTATATGGCGACCGACAACCGCCATTAAATAAGTTTGCTTGCCACAGCTGCCTTGTGGTTAGGCCCTTGAGCAAGAACGCTAGAGGAGAGAGCCTCGAACAAACATCCCGAGAAGCCGTTGGGGACCCACCTGTACTCAAAATTCCCAGGAAACCTCATGAAGTATGTCCGACAGCAGTATTGCAACCCATGCTACGACGTTCGCGGAAACCGACGCACTCCACAACCCTCGTCAATTGGTGCGGATGAAGAGTATGCAAGCTGGACAACTCAGTCGGGTACTAGATGCTGGAATGAGCGAATGTTCCAGGACCCTGGTACCCAGGGTCTGACTGCGCGCAGCCTTTATCGGTATAACGTGGATGTCTGCTGCCTGTCTTAAGTCCGACTTCCTGTCTCAGGCTCTCGGGAAATAAAGACCTCTGGAATCGACTCACAGTCCACCCAGTACCACAGCGGCCTACGCGACTCTTCCGGTAAACACGGTGTGGCGATTCCATCCTCACAACAAGTGGACCTCGGTTAACTTGCTTGGGAACCAGTCAATGACCGGACGGCCTGCGTGCGACTGAAGGGTCACATCACGAAAATCTTTATAGACTCTGTGTACGCACAGACCTCGGCTGCCGAACAGCACGATAAAGAGGGGTTTTACGCGCAGTTGCAAGCGTTAGTTGGAAGGATCCCTTGCTGTGGTCTGCTGATTGTTGTCAAGGATTGGAATGGCCGGACTGGACCCGGCGACTCTGCAGTCATCTTATTGGTCGCTTTGAGCTTGCTTTTCGATGCGACAGCGGCGAGAGATTGCTGAACTTTGTTGATCAGAGCCGACTGCTTATCACCAAAACATGCTCCCAGTATCGCAACAAACATCCGACCTGGTATTCAACGACGGTCATACGGCTAGTCAGACTGATTAAATTCTAATCAGCTCAAGGTTCTGCAGCTGGGTTTACGATGGCACGGCACGATAGCGTTGTGTCGAGACTGGTAGCGCCCATGCGTCGGACCATGTCCTCGTTCGTACACGCTTGAAAGTCCATCTCCCATCTGTGCCAAAAGTGCTACGACCTAGATGTCTCAATGTCGCAAAAATCCGGCAAACCAGCACTGCCGAGCCCCTGAGAAGAGAAGTCCGGTCCTGTTTTACGACCCGAGCCGAAGGAGAGGGCAGTAACTAGTGGTTGCCACTGGAAACATCATTTTATGGGGCAGTCGAGAAAATTCTTGGATATGCCCAGCGACGCCGCAGTGACTGGATCAGCGGAAGAACCCTGAGGTTGTCTGCTCAGACGGCTCTAGCTAGGTCCCGTAATGATAACTCCTTCCGCCAACTCCGGCCAGGGAGGACGGGAAGCAATATTGGGCTGAAATAGCGACCTTCATAGAACAGGCCTCGAACGTTGGTGACACTCGAAAACTCTATTAAATTATTTGCCAAATTAGTAGTAAGCCCTCAGCACTGAGTGGCTCTGTTTGCAACTTGAATGGCGATTTTATTGCTGACAACTCGGCCAAAGCCGTGCGCTAGCGTGAGCACTTCGACCATCACCTCAACTTCGATACCCAACCCACCGCGCCCTTGCACTCCTCTGCAACGGAGTTTCTTCCCTATCCAACCTATGCAGTGTCATGCGACCCCCCCTCCCCTTCTAAGGGAGAAGGCGTCGATGTCATACGAAAACTACGCAATAACAAGGCACCCGGAGAGGAAGGTATACCCGCTGAAGTCTACAAGTCTTGGGTCGACACTCTGGCGCTCTGGCTTCATAAGATGATTCAACAAGCGTGGAGAGACGAGGTTGCTCCTGATGAGGGGCTTGAGCATCCTCGTACCTATCCTCAAGAAGGGAGATAAGACAAGATGCGAGAACTACCGCGCCATAAGCCTCATTGACGTTGCTGTGAAGATCTTCGATATTGTCCTACTCAAGCGATTCCAGGCCGTGTGCGACTTTAGGACGAGGCCCAATCAAGCCGGATTTCGGGTTGGACGTGGGTGTGTAGAGCAGGTATTCACACTGAGGCACATTCTCAAATTTTGCCACAGCTACAAGCAACCGACGGTCGTCTGCTTTGTTGACTTGCGCCGGGTTCGAACCCGTCCATCGTGAGCCCCTGTGGTGGATATGGGCATTAGATGGCGTACCGCCATTATCAAGGCCTATTATCGCTCCACCACCGCGCAAGTTCCAGTCCAAAACAATCTTTCCCAACCGTTTGGTACTCGATCTGGCGTTCGACAGGGTTGTATCCTGTGGCCCATTCTGCTCAACTACGCCATTGACTGGATTCTCGGGAGGGCACTACACGAAAGCGATGGTGCTGAGTTTGCGCCCAGACACCGATTGACCGATCTCAACTATGCCGATAAGATTGCCTTACTTGCTGCAGGTTTTGGTGATCTGAAATCTGTGGCGTCACGGGTAAACGAGGTCGCTAAATCAACCAGTTTACCCATGAGCGCTAGGAAGACCAAGCTGCATCCCTCACCAAGAGAAGGCACCTCTCGGGATTAGTAGCTATCAACTTGAAGAACTTGAAGACAGTTCGGAGGGAGGCTGCTGCCGAATGGACAGAGTAAAAACGACATTGTCTCCACAAGTGATGCATGGAGAGGTACAGTTCGGGACATCATCGAGGCCAGCTAGATCAGGCATGATCGCAGCCACACCAATTACAAGTTTTTAAAAGGGAGGCTTTCAAGGAGCCCCAGTAAAACTCAAAACGGAAGACGCCTAGAAGATGTTTGGACGAAGTCGTCCCTTGAGCAATGACTAATGGTAGAGAGCAGGAGGTACTTACATGAAGCCCATTCTATCGAACGCCAAGTGAATTACTTACCGACTTGTTCATTTGCAGGTATGGAAGGTTGTGGTAAAGTCTCCTTTAAACAGTCTGTAAATTTAAGGGAAAATCGTAACTCCAAAAAATAATAAATCGATGATAAATAGAGACTGACGAGCGCATATTGAGCAGCATTTATGGAAGAACATGATGTGGGTGCGTCCAGCCAGTGACCGATCTTGTGAAATGTTGACCGAAATTCTGAGATGCGTTTTCGATTAAGAGGGATTACTTATGTGCAGCATAACCCCATTATACTTTAGTCACGCCAGGATGTCGGCTTTCGAAAGCACTTCGTTTCAGGCTCCTGTAAAAACCCCATTCGACAAAAAAATAACTAGCTAAATAGTGTTTTTTTCATTGTTTTTCCGTGCGCTCACGAATTCAGATATGCCCTGTAAAAAATATGATTATAGATATGCTTTATTGTACCCATTTTGTGGCAAATCTCGTAATCTTTAGATTTCATATTCAGAGGGGTATATCTAGATTAAAGTTTTTTGTTCCCAAAGCATTTTGAGCCCGACCTGTTGTTGCACGTGCGTCTAGGGTTCCCAGCCTAGAGTCCGTATACTTTCCATGCAAGGGGAATCGAACATCCCTCTGGGCCAGTAAGAAGATACCATAAGATTTTTCACTTGATGTTAGCTATGTTACATACTTCGCAGGAGCATTAACAGACGGACAAATACTATGCTATTTGGAGTGATATTTTACGGTCTTAAAAGGTCCTATAATCATGAAGTTTTTACAACCTAAATACATCCTTTATTAAAGTACAAACTTTGAAGATGACGTGATTTTCTACCGAAGGGGTATAAAAAGCATTTTTCGATCATGTTCTCTATAACATATATTTGAATTCCGGAGCGCATGGAAAACCGATGAAAAAACACACCACTTAAGTAGTTATTTTACTGAGTGCGATTTTTGCAGACAGCCGAAAAGAAGTACATTTAAAAGCCACTACTCCGGCATGACTGAAATATCATGGAAATACGCTGGACGATGATCAACACTACAACCCCACTTAAGTAAACCGTCCTAGTCAAAACGCACTTCCGCACTTTGGATAAAAGTGGCTGCAACTGCCGCCGACACGTGTGAATGTACTAGGCTGGTTAAAAGGAAATGAGAACAGAATAAAAATCCCGAGAACCGAACAGGCATAAGAATGTGTGCCGCACCAAGATTAGTGGTGAGGAGACGGTAGCAAGCTTGGTTAGATAATTATGCACATCTGGTGACAGATCAAACGCTTTAAAAAAGGCAAGTACAGGGCTTAGAAGGCAAATGGGGTAAAGAAAATGCAAGTTAGAACTTGACGGATGCCATAGAAGTCATCGAAGAAATTCAACATCAGAACCTATATAACTTTTGAAGAGGAAGAAATTGCAGTCTCAGATAATGTATAACGCTCGTCTGCTAGACTCTATAAGCAGGTTATAAGCCATGCTATTCGTGACAGTAGTTTGCAAGTATGGAGGGCGGTGTAGTTAAGTACGACTGATTGGCTACCTTTTCGAAGCAGAACAATCAAAACAACCCACCGGACGGAAGGCCCTCCAACATATGCTTGGCACAGAAGAAGCTGTCAAAGGGTTCGTCGAGTTGGTGATTGTAAAACCAGTCCTCAATAACTCCTTCATATTCTTCTAAAATCGTCTGACACTAAAGAAATGAAATAAATCTTAGAAATATACGGATTTCTGAAGAAGTGTAATCTCCGCTGATGGTGAATCCCATAGCTCATGAGGGACGTCAGTTTTAACGTCTACACCGCGACCTCTGCACAAATGATTAAAAGTTAAAAGCTTACAGTAGTTCTTTTAATACTTCGAACGTTTGTGGAACTCGTTTCTCAAACCTGGTACTATCAGTGCGCTCTTTGTGGACCCTGTATCGCAACATCCTATCGCAAAGAAAAGGTTCCTGGAGAATCTCTATCAAGCGTAACTCACTAAAATATTTTTAGGATAGCAGAAAGGCTAACGATGTTGCGTAGGGAAGCTGTCGTCCATCTTCAGTGCCGTAGTCGACGGTAATAAGTCCAGAACTCGACGTTTCTTCAAATCGGTCCATGAACTCGATAGCAAATATCTTGCATACTTCACAAGCAGTTGGTGGTTTGACTCCATAGGCATCCTCTACCGTTACAGCCTTTAAAGAACCTTCACAAAATTTTCCTCTAATGGCGATGATTGTGCTGATAAGGACGATAAGATACGCCATCAGACCGTCGACGCAAAAAGACTAAAGCTTTACTCTCAATCAATTAATTTTGTAAAAACGTACTGTCCGTAAGTAAGCGAAGAGAGGCTGACAGATTCAGATACGGCTGACTTCCGTTACCCCTTTTTGGCGCAACGACTGCAACGTCCTTGGCGTTTTCGTCTGCAGGCGGTTGAGGGTTATTCTATGCAGTCACACAAAACACGAATAAAACCAAGGATCGCGAACGACTTGATAACAAGGGAATATGTATTTGATCAACAAGAGAAATGGCGACAGAGGGGAACGACAGAAAAAGAATAGCAAGGACGACAGATAGGCTGGGTCTGTCGTTTGGGAAAACTCCTTGTTGGAGTGTAGATTATCGATTGGAAGCGTAGAACTTCAGTCTGCCAAACGAGTTGAGCTAAGTTACCGGTCATTCACACACAGTAGAACAAGGCCCTGTCACAGCACGACCTGAGTTGGCATTTCAGTCCCACGCATACAACAACTTTTCGAAAAGGAAAATAAAGGTGCGATCCAGCTCTGATTCCTTTCGGTATCGACGATGGGGAGAATGTTACGCTTGCATCCGCTCCAGATGCGACCTCCCTGGCCAGGACTCATCACACCGGAAACAAACCTCATTGTGTTAGCTTGTTTCACATATTTGTGCTCTTTACGTATACGCGCGGCGGATAAACGTACACCTGTCTATCAGGTACTATTCTTGTTTGGTCGTCCAACTTCGTTGCTATTGTCATGATTCGGTAGTTAACGAGCTTTGCGACACAAAATCCATGGGAGCCTGCACACCATGCAGATGCTTGTTAACTATCTGCAGTCTGTTCCGAGAATGTGGGACGCTGCCTTGCCTACCAACTCCATAAGGCGGCCCATATGCACGAAATTCGACTTCCCGGAGGTGAACAGTAGGCCTCATGACTCGTTGGTCAGGAATCAACTAGTAAAGTCTCACGGATTTTACGACATATAGAGGAAATTCTTGGTCTCTCTCGGCGGACACAGCACGGATGATTACTTCATGAGGGTGTTTTATGCCCTCCTCGACGACGAGGCAAAAACCGAAGGAAATCCTGTGGTTCACAGGCATACGAGGTCATCAAAGGGTACTCTATTGCTTATGTGTAATTCATTTTGCTAAATAGATGTTTACGCGGCTTGGAACAGAGGGACCAAGTAGATGTGTATGAGCTCGAGGCCGCCATCAGAAGGCGGTTAAGATTTTTCGACGCTCTACGAAACAACGTTCACAGCCAGATCCAATACTGCATGACTCTGGCAGCTAGTATAACCATTTTCTTAATACGCCTTGGCTTGGAACCGGACGCAGGAGATCTGAAGATAAGTTGTGCCTTTTTCTTTACAATAAAATCTTTTCTTTTACTACATGAAAAAAGCCTTCAGTTAAATTTTTCCTGGAGAACCTGCGAATTAGTAGGTGCTAAAAGGCATAGTCCACAAAGGAATGATGTCCCGTCCCGGAGCTGTGTGGCGTCGTATCGCGACTTTTCGCTGTTGTTTCCGTAGCGACCGAATAGACAAAATCCGATAGTCGGTCATACCTGTCGCGACTTATCCTAAGCGACTCGCTGTCACTTCGCTACGGATTTGCTACTAGGGTTTCCTGTTGGGTTACAGACCGACCGGAATCCCAGTCACTGAGTGACTTGGATGAAGTCACTAATAAAATCAGTCCAGTCGGAAATATCGACTACTATTACTTGGCACGAAACACCCAATTTTTTTAATGCGGTTTACAGAAAGAAGGGCGGAATTATGGTAACGTCCTTCAATATGAACCACAACCATGACTTTATGCCTACCGACGTAAACCAAAGGTCCCAACCCCTTTAAACGCGCGAGGCGCACACCAAGATGGTTATTTAAACAGTAGGGTTTCGTACCCGTCAAAGGTTTCGGTTGAGTTGAGGACAGGCAGTTCACAACACACGCAGTAACCTAGAACAGGGAGTGTGTAGACGAGAATTTATGTAACACTGGCTATATCCCTAGTAGCAGACGGATATCGAGTCGATATACTGAAATGACGAATTTTCGAGATATAAGTCCCCGACGCGTCATTGGTTGCCTCTTAAATGTAATCTGAGTGCTCGTTAGTCACCTTTCTTTAATCGCGTTCTGCCTGCGCGCGCGCGTAAGCGTCATTATCATGTGTTGACGGCGTGACGTGACTGCGCTTGAGTGACATTGCTGTTTTTGGTTGATACTTGTTAACTGTTTTCACATTTTGGTAATAATGCTTACCTAGGAGTCTGAGAACACACGTACACGTCGCATAAGGAGACATGCAGACAAGGCTCGTCGTGATATTAAAGAAATTGTCCAGAAAAGACACAGATCGGAACAGACTTCGGAGAATGCTTTAGCTAAATACAATTCGTTGGCGAGAGTCTCGTGAATCGGAAGTGTGCACATTGCTTACCACCAGTCCAGCGATATTCGTCCATCCAGAAGTTTCACAAGAGACGGCAAGTGGAAGTAGTTGCTGTATTCAAACAGATAATTGAACGATTCAGAAGTTGCGAAATTGAGCTCCTGGATACAACATAGGGCACTCACACTTGCGAGATCTTTTGGATATCTTAAGGCCTATTGTGCCCGAACTGCCAATCGATCCAAGGACGCTTTTCGGAGCTTCGTATATCTTGTAGGTAAACCCCATGGGTAGTGGTGAATACATGCACGTAGGTTTGGTAAGGCAAATTCGTAGACTACTGCATATTAATACAGTCACCGCAGCAGATAATGTGGCTAAAAACTTGGCTATTGACGGTCTTTAGGTTTATAGAAAATCGAGGACGGAAATTTGGCCTATTTTAGGAAGAGTGGTGCGGCGCTTTGTCAATGACGTATTTTCCGTAGGTATTTATCGCGGAAACTGTAAGCTGTCAGACGTTTACGAATTCTGTAAAACAGTTCAGAAACAGGGAATCTGTTTAGACCAACTCAAGAGCTCAATTGACGTCCATATCGCAGTCGAGTTCGTGATGCGCCTGTTAGGGCCTTTGTTAAACAAATCAAGAAATCAATGCCTATCATGGCTGCGAAGGTTGTACAGCGTCAGTTTATAAGGAAAAAGTAGTTTATCTAGAGGAAGGGCAAGGAATGAGGAAGGATGAGGACTTTATGCAGCCAATAGACGACAAGCACAGAGTTGGCATCTCTCCATCTCTAATTTATAATCTAAAATTAATTTCCGATTTTTTTCTTGATCCACTACATGACGTGTATCTAGGTGTTGTGAATAAGCTGCTGAGTTTATGGGTTAGGAGTCGTCGGTCGAAAGCGACCGGTTGCACGACGCCACCCATTCTTAAGTCAACGGAAGTTCAGGCAATAGACCAGAATATATGTTTGCTTAACACTTACCTTCCTACTGAATTTTCTCAGCGAGGTAGGCACCTACCTCAACACGTGTTGAAGTGACTTTGAGTCATGGAAAGCAACAGAGTTCCAAAAGTTTGTACTACACGTGGACGTTTTAGAATTCTGTGAAATTCTGCCTAACAGTCATTTCAGACTACGTGGTGCTCTTCACTCTTCTTAGAATACTAGCCAGCCCAGACACTTAGTAATAATATAGGCTACTGAAGGCAGTTGTTGCGACTATTCAATCGACGATTTTCTGCCCTATTCAGTGAGGTGCATACGGTCTACACCGTGTAATGCATTATGCACACTGCCGATTATCTTCAGCGCCAAGGGGCGCTTGGCACTTTTTCATCTTACCAATTTACGCTTTACATAAAACGTACGAGGTACAGACCGAAAGAAAAGGTAAGCAGAACGTATTATCACCGTTCAATAGGCAGACCTCAAGGATAAAAACAAGAAGGAAAGGATTACCAGGAAAGTGTTAATAAATACACCCCAAGTATGGTGTGCGTGAAATAACACCACCGTTAGCTCGGACGAACTGAAAGACCGAGAGACGAATTGTGAACAGATGATTAAAACAAACAGA
The DNA here is from genome assembly GCA_902702965.1 of Spirometra erinaceieuropaei. Classification (NCBI taxonomy): domain Eukaryota; kingdom Metazoa; phylum Platyhelminthes; class Cestoda; order Diphyllobothriidea; family Diphyllobothriidae; genus Spirometra; species Spirometra erinaceieuropaei. Next base: position 229,953 of record CACRXP010000173.1, on the reverse strand, counting down.
AGTTACGAGTTGATGTCGGTAAGTACTGTTCAACTTCTGCGAGATGATTCCTTTTTATCGTATCAAGCTTTCCTTGAGACACGCATTTATACCGTTAAATCTTAAATGCTACAGTTAATTTGCTAATTTGAGTTTATTTGTGGCGCGTAAGTCTGTTAGATGGGATCTGATAAATTATCTATTCGCGACATTGAGTCCTAACTGCCCATTATATGCCACACAAAACAAACTCGAGATATTCGCTATAGTTTCAAAAGTGAAAATGCGTCTTTTCCCTAGTTCGACGTCCATGGACTGTCAGCAATTTTACGATAGTATCATGAGCAGCAGCGGCACCAAATTTAGAGCAAAGCTTGTTAAGATTACTTTCACATCTAATGTCTGCACTCGCCTCCTTAATGTTTGCATGCACGGGTCGGCACAGCACCCCATAATCGTCATAAGCGTAAGAATTTAGGAATAAGAGGATAAATCATGCGATCGTTGGGCATATGTCATGCTCGAAGTTGAAAAAATCGGATGCTGGTCTTACGGATCTAAGAACGTGCATGCAACAGAACGTTAATGACCAACAGGACGTTATCAGTGTAAGACTCAGGCAAATCGAAAAACAAATCAAGTCCAAAATAATACTGTACCAGTAGCATGTCAAAATACAGGTGAGGAACCAGAAAATGCAGCCGCGAATACCAGTGACAATAGTATAACGGTAACAAATCTGCTTATACAAGTAAACAGGAATTTTGCGCAAACGACCTTGACGATGGCACCTGAATATTGCCTGTCGTTGTCATAAGTGTGACAGGAGCTACACTTCCTCCACCTCTAAATGTGAATGCATCCTTGAAAGTATGCAGGATACAGTCATCAATCGTTTCCCTGACAGATCACGTTGCTCGGTAGTTCAGGAATTTCCGGAGGTTTCTGCTGAGACTTTAAAAGAATCATCTAAAAATGATTTTCGGACATTCGACAGGTTACTGAGTGACGCTTAAGAACAAATTATGGCGGTCGAAACTCAAAATATCTTTTGTCCAACCCTTTTAGAGATAAATAACATGGAGGAAGCTTGACCGGAACCGCCGCAAGTAGTCCTAGGATGCTAACAACTGGCAGAACTCTTTTTTTCAAAAGTCCGATCTTCGAATCAACCAGCGCAGTGTGTTTTTATCTTTACTATTACCTACCAGTCGGATGGAAAAGAGAGCACCGGTAGCAGAACTGAGAAAGCGTGAGAGCGACAGCGATAAATAAATCTCAAAATGGCCGATAACTGGGTCTTACAAATACAGTTCTCGTTTCTGTTGAGTTATCCGAAGAAATCAATGGCAAATACACTGACCGTCAGTTGCACAAAACATCTGCATATTCGAACTTGACATAGTGGATTGGGTACGTTATACGGAATATCCATCAATGGGACATGCGTATAGTTTCCAGAGATCGAAGGAAAGGAATAATATGATGATGATTTCCACAAATGTACAGAGTCTATTCAGCAAATTTGATGAAATCAATCTGACTGTAACCAGTCTTCAATCTGACTTGTAAGCTCTAACCGAGACATAGCTAAATGAACAGATAGAAACCACAGAAGTCTTGTTGGACGGCATTCGGACTCTGCCCATGGACTGAAATGAAGAAAAGGGTCGGGGAATCTCTATGTTTCTACCAGATAGCATCGACTATGTCAGGGGCGTGTCTTTTCAAAAAAATAAGATTGCATATTAAGTTCTCAAATGTCCCTCACGAACATTTAACCAAACGGGTCTTCTAGGATGGCGGGACAATGCAGACGATGCACTCATAACCGAGCTAAAGGAAGTTTCCAGTAGTAAACCCGCAATGTTATTTGACGGTTTCAACTGTCCAAACATCGTGTGAGAATTTATGTACTGTACGCCAGCATAAAATTCCTTTGAAAAGGAATTTCTTCAGTTGGTCACTGACGAGTTTTTTTAACCAACACGTTAAAATAAACACGCGATTCCAGATGCTTCGACCTCATCACTACTGAGGATGGTATTTGCGTTCTCCGGCTAGGTTCACACAGACCTCTTGATCGAAGTGTTCATTGCGTTCTTATTCGGCTGTATAGTCATTTTCCGAAACAGAATTTCGATCAACCGAGGAAAAAGTGTACCGGAAAGGGAATTGTTCCAAAATGAAAGAAACTACTAAATGAGATAGACTGAACGCTGCACAAATACATATCTGACCAAACGACGGTTGCCTCTCTTTCAAGATCCGAATTATATATTTTTTAAATGTTTCCCGCTTTAAAGGATATCGCACGATTACGGTGTAGATTAGGTCCCGTCGAAAAAAGGAGCTCAACGTGAAAAGGAGACTGTAGAAAATACATCCGATGTCAACAGCCAGAGCAATGCTCCCAGTCGAAAAATTAACGGTATTTTTGGGAGTGTAGGCACTCCCAAAAACAAGAGCCAGCCAATCACGGGAGGCAACGTGCGTTTTCTCTACTGCGCTGTCATCTTAATCGTGGCGCCTCTCCATTGGCTTTTCCTCGCGGGCCTGATCGATCAGCATATTCGAATTATCGACCGGATCGTCTCGAATGTTCTTCCCGAAGGGTATTGGGCCGAAGGCCGGCGAAGCACCGTAAGGCGTTATAAATACGCGTCACTTCCAGTTCATTTTGACTTGCAATTTCCTAATACACAGTTTCGTGGCCGGTCGCGTTCTCCTTCTCTGCCACGTTGGTATTGGGGACAAGGGTCGAGTGCGCATACGCTCCACAGGATTTCACGTACCAGGCGGGTCATAACAAACTGGCGACGCAGGTGAGATACTAAAATGGCTGACGAGTACGCTGACTTGAAGCAGATGTTGCAGCAGCAGCTGAAGCTGATGGAGGCTCTGACCGTCAAGCTTTCCAATTCATTCATGGGCCAATCAAGCGCGGCTGGTGGTTCACAATCTGTTGATCACATTGCCAGCAGCATCACTGAATTCCTGTATGACCCGCAGGCCCATATCACCTTTGAGTCCTGGTACAAACGATACGAGGACTTGTTTTCAGTCGATCTGGCTGCCCAGGACGATGCATGGAAGGTTCGACTCCTACTTCGCAAACTGGGTCCGGCTGAACACGAGCGTTATGCAAACTTCATCCTCCCCAAGAATCCCCGAGAGGTCGCTTTCAAGGTCACGGTTGAGACGTTGTCGCAGATTTTTGGTGAGCAATCATCCCTCTTCAACACTCGATTTCAGTGTCTGCAACTGTGCAAACGAGATTCCGATGATTTCATCACATATGCGCCCATTGTTAATCGTGAATGTGGGCGTTTCCAACTCGGTTCTCTCCCTGAAGACCAGATTAAATGCCTTATATTTATCTGCGGCCTCCAGTCCCCCAAGGATGCTGATATCCGGACATGTCTCCTGTCCAAAGTGCAGCAGAGCAACTCTATCACACTCCAAGAGCTGGCAGCAGAGTGCCAAACGCTGATCAATCTCAGGCACGACTCTGCAATGATTCAGAACCCTGCCTCATCTTTTTCAGTCCATTCGGTCACATCGACCAAATCGCGGCCCAAGCAAGTGTCCAAGGCGAGATCTCCGCCATCCCCTTGTCGGCACTGTGGCGATTGGCATTTCCACCGGGATTGCACTTTCCGCCAGCATCGCTGCCAAAGCTATAATCAGGTGGGACACCGTCATGGGTTTTGCAAATCAGTACCAACTTCTGAAGGCAAGCCGACCCCCGCCATTCCTAATTCCAGGCATCGTTTCCGGCCAAAACGCAAGTCCAAACTCCAGTCCGTTGGTAATTCTCTGAGTCTCTTGGCCACTTTCCAGCTCAATGCGTCTGGTCGTAGAAAATTTGTTGACGTTTTGCTCAATGGCCATGCAGTACGCCTACAGCTGGACACTGCCTCAGGTATCACCATCATCTCTGAGAGACTCTGGCAGTCCCTTGGCAGCCCCACGATCCAGCAGACTTCCCAGTCCGCCACAAGCGCGTGCGGTGGTCTCGTACAGCTAATTGGGCAACTGCAATGCTGTGTGTCGTTCCGCGGTACCAGCATCACCGCGATCTGCTACATCACCAAGTCTGACCTTAACCTACTTGATCTCGACTGGATTGAACAACTTTGGTTGGCCGATATGCCGCTCCGCGTTGTTTGCAGTCAGGTGCAGATTCCCGCTGTGCTTGCAGACCAAGCCAAGGACATTCTCAAACGCTTTGCTCCAGTGTTCCAAGACGGCCTGGGTCGTTGCACATACACTCAAGCCGTGCTACATCTGTCTCCTGGAAGTCAACCAGTCTTCCGTCGAAAGCGACCAGTCCCATATGCAGCTCTACCACTTGTCGAGGCTGAACTGAAGCGTCTAGAGGAATTGGGAGTTCTGGTTCCTGTATCCTACTCCGCCTGGGCCGCTCCAATCGTTGTGGTTAAGAAGCCCAATGGCTCGATTCGCATTTGTGCTGACTTCTCCATCGGTCTCAATGCCGCACTGACGCCGAATTGCTTTTTATTATCGCTTCCGGCTGATCTTTTCACCCTGCTGAATGGTGGCACTTGCTTTGCCAAGTTGGATCTAGCTGACGCGTATCTGCAGATCGAGGTCGCCCCAGAGTCGCGCGAATTGTTGACCATCAACACCCACCGCGGTCTGTTCCA
>CACRXP010000173.1:203320-215844 GCA_902702965.1 Spirometra erinaceieuropaei | reverse complement strand
GACTGGGTCGAATTATCAGCACCTACCAGGCACGAAGAATTCTTGTCTTCAATTATCTTTAATAACTGGACACAAATAGTTGACAAACCCACTCGAGGAAACAATGTACTAGACGTTATTTTCACCAACGATATCTGGCCCCTCTATATACACTACGACTGCGCAACCTTTGAAAGTGACCACAAAGAAATAATATCAACACTCCCCTTAAACGCAAAACTAGCACCCCGTTTTAGTAACACCCACCTAAACCCAAAAAATCTTGACGAGGACTCCATGAACAACTATATTAGATCGTTGGACTGGAGCCCATATCGTTTAACAACATCCCCTACGGAAGCAGTTAACCTATTATACTCTGTCCTATTTGTAATTCTAGATACCTTGATAGACGAAAGACTCCCGTATAAGAAATCACCGATCCCGAACTTCCTTTCAACTAAACTAAAAAAGCTACAAAAACAGCTACGCGACCCCTCTGTGAGTTATTTTTCCACACTTCGACGAATTAGGGAAATTCACGACCTAGTCACGAAAATAGAAACACAAAAGACCATAGCAGCAGAACATCGGGCACTAGAATCCACCGAACGAACAGCTCAGATGTTTCGGAAACTAACGAGTAATCATCGACAGTCATGACCACGAACTATTATTAATGAATTAGGAGAAGTTATAAACAATGATAACCAAATAGTAAACTTATTCAACAGATGCTTCTCAGCTAACTACACAGACGAAGAGGTAACGATCCCCTAACCGATCGAGATGACGGAACGCATCCTTAGTGAGATCCATTTTAGTGAAGAAACTGTTAAAGTAGCTATCAAACATCTATAAAACACCAAATCCTATGGGACAGACAAAATCCCACCATGTATTCTGAAGTATATGACATATGCTCCAATACTCCTACCTAAGTTACTCACCCTACTCCAGTCAAATGCAATTTTTCCGGACATGTGGAAATACTCGACCATTGCACCTATATTTAAAAGCGGCAACCAATCTCATACCCAAAACGATCGTGGTGTTCACCGAACACCGGCTATAGCTAAAATCCTCGAGAAAATAGTATACAACCAATTGCTAGACCATCCCATGCACGCCAACTTCATTCCCTCCTCTCAACATGCATTTTTACCTAAAAAGTCATGTCAGTCCTGCCACCTTACTTTTTTGGAATTCGTTTCCAGCAATAGAGATGATGGAAACACAGTAGCTTCAATATACTTCGATCTAAGAAATGCCTTTGACAAAGTCCCCCATAAAAGACTACTAATAAAACTAAAAAGCCATGGAATTAGGCCACCCCTTCTCGATTTTCTTAAATCCTATCTTCAAAACCGATAACAGGTGGGGCAAATTCGAAACGTAGTCACAGAACCATCCCCTAATTCTAGTGGAGTACTTCAAGACACTATCCTAGGGCCCCTTCTATTTTATATATATATTCACGACTTATCGTCCATATATGTCTCAGCTAAGACGTTTTTGTATGCGGACGACCTTAAAATTGCATATGCATATAACGGGAATACAGTAGCCAATATTCATAGAACAATTGAAACGGATCTCAGAAAACTCAGCGAATGGAGTAGTCAGTGGCAGATGCCCTTTTCACCCGAAAATGCCACCTCCTGATATTTCACGCACAAAAACTTCCCCCCATAATATTCGAGGATAACGAAATAACAGAGGCCCAATCGGTAAAAGATTTAGGTCTCGGCTGTACAAATACCCTTGATGTATCACCCCACGTCCAACAAATATCCCCGAAAGCCACTCGCCTGTGTGGATTCATATGTAAAAATTTCACCCTAAATGCACTAAGAATACAACTTTTCAAAATGTATGTTTTACCTCTCCTAGATTACTGCTCAATTTTCTTCGGCATAATGCCCTCAGATGGCCGAAAGAAACTAGAAGGCATTCAGAGACGTTTTACTAGATCTTTGTCTAAAAGTGATGGCATCCAGGGTACATACTAAGAACTATATCATAAATATGGTCTTCGACCACTCTGGATCAGAAGACTTCAAAATGGTCTAAACTTCCTATCCAAGGTCACCCACGACCCAGATATTCTCAAAATGAATTTACTTACCAACCAAAACGCCCCCAGAAATACCAGAAATAACGAGGATATTATAAGGATTCCCAAATTTACAAAGTCCCAACGGTCAAATTTCTACACTATAAGATATGCGACTATCTGGAATTCTCTTCCAAGTTCTATCCGGAAAAGTCAAACCCTAATGGAGTTCAAAATAAAAACTAAGAAATTCTTTTTAAATAACAACACACATTTATTTTTGAATAAGATAGGACATTTTGCAAGTCAATTCTTTGATATAGAATTTGGTCCAAAAGGGCTACGATGATGCCAGCCGCTTGAATAATACCGGAACATAGCACTAAAAATAATCAAATTTATAAAAGATAGCATCATTGCTAAACATAGAACAGATAATTATATTCTTTCTTTCCTCCCTTTCTCGTTTTCATCAGCTATTTCACCTTGGCACTAAATATCCCTTATAAAGCTAATAAAAATATGCCCTTCGGTAAAACCCTGCATACTAGTCGTGCGTATGTCTATATTAAGGCCATATTTAACATACATACAACTATATTAGGCCATAGTAAACAGTCGACCACTACTCCTATAATTTCACATTAACAAGAACAATATGATACATGATTCAATAGTATTTTGACAGTTTTGATTTTGACTTACCATTGAATGCTTCTTACTTCTGATATATATTCACCTTTTCCAGCTCTGAGTCCAGACAACGATGGTAAGCCTCCTAAAAACACGTGGAAACTGTGCGACCGCCCCGTTACAGCTGACCAGATAGACTTGTAGCGGCCAAGTAAGGAGGGACTCTGGGAAACTCGGGGAGGCCTGAGGTTGAATGTGATGGCTTGTGGTCTTTCGTATGAGTAGCCAAGGAAAACTCCTCTAAAAGTTGGGTTACTCCATCATACACACTAGCAAATGAAAGAGGTGGGGTAGACCTAATAGCGACAGGTGAACTGGATATAAAAGTTTATTGGCAAAAGGTTGGCGGAACGATAGAAAAATAAGTTTAGCGCGATCTATTATAAAGGTAAAAATAGTGAGTACAGACTACTAAACAACTATGAGAATACAACTTTATCCTATGAATCGACAAAACGCGAAATACGGAAAAAGGTTGGTTAGTTGTGAAATAAACGAGACGGAAAACGATTCGGTAGTCCAGGAATACGAAAGCGATAAGGAAAATTGGACTAAGCGGAGGGCGCGTCGACAGGCGTCGGCTCGAATCCACGTGACCCAAACTCTGAAAAGGGAGGGCGGGAAGTAAAAAGGTCCGTTTAAAACAATCGGTCGTTACAGACTGACAACCAGCAACTAGAGCACACCGAAATTTACCCAACAGGAAAATAATTTCAAGGTCAGGCCGATATCAGAGTCCTTCAATTGCCATGAAGGATATATTATTCATGCCCCCAAAAACTACCAAACTACAAGCCTCATTTTTTATATTGTACATATCGTTATTTTTTAAAACTTTTGTTATTATTTTCCCTTAGAACTGAGGTTTTTTTAACCTAAGACAAACTCTCAATTTGCGCTCTTTTGGCTAAACAGAGACTTGAAACAAATGAAGTCAAATTGCAGTTGAAATTGATGAGTTTGTTTTGGGTTTTTTTCCTGAGTTCAAAGGGGACTGAGAGTGCCCAAGGGGCGCTACAATAAACCTATTCTATTCTATATCAATGTTTTTCTTCGACGACTTGTAAATAATAGAGAGTTCAAAGTCGCTCGCCTATATTTCCCTTAAAAAAGAACACTGAAAGTGAAATACATGGCCATCATATAAAATGCCATGAAGTCTTCGTTTGAATGTCTCAACGGTTTCTGCCAGAACAACTGCACCAGATAGTTTTTTTCCAATCCTCACTTACCCGGTGAGAGCATTAAATAGCCCACACTTCAAACTTGGCCTACTTTTTATTCAATTTATATCAGTGACCTTGGAGATTTGTCGTTTGTTCTAGTTCAGAAAAATCGGCCAATTTAAGTGCACAGTCTACTTCTCTGACAAGTATGAAGACCATGATCCTTTCACCTCTGTATTTCCTATACTTGAGAGGGAAAAGTTTGAACCTTTCTGGCCGCTACGCATAAGGCAGGCTCTTCAGCCCACCGACAAGTTTAGCCTCCCTTCTTTGCATCTTATCCGAGATCGTGCAATCTTGCTTAATTCAGGGCCGCCATGCCTGAATACCATATATCAAAATCGGCCGGATAAATGTTCCAAACAGTTAACCGAAAAGTTCGTCGTAGAAGTTAAGGAAGGATCTCCTGATCGCTTCCAGGATACCCATATCCTTCTTTGCTATCTTGGCGCAGTGGGACGAGGGTTTGAAAGTGGACGTCATCCGCACACCAAGGTCCTTTACCTAATTTACAAGATCGGGTTCGTGACAGCCGAGGAAAAAGCGATTTTCAGATCCCATATCCTTTTTTTAATTAGACCTTAGTTGTATGAATTGACATTTGACGAAATTGAGGTTGAGAAGCCATTCATCAAACCGATGTTGCTGTCGATCTGAGTTGTTTTGCAAGGTTAGAGCGTCTTCTGGCTTATCAGTCGAACTCCACATCTTCAGATCATCCCCGAGCATTACCTTCTCTCAGGTTAGGCAATCGTTCACATATATCAAGAACAGAATGGAACTGAGGACGCCCCCCTGTGGAACGCCGCTGTGAACGGTTTTGCACTCCTATTTGGTATCACCAATGCACACACGCTGACGTTGGCCTGCGATTAAGTCGGCCAATTACTTAAGAAGGTTGACAGTCCACTGATATGGCGCAGTTGAGATATGAGCCGTCTGTGTGGCACCCTGTCGAAGGCTTTGCTAAAGTGAACGTAAAATGCATTTACTGACAAACCCATCTCTGGGGATTTCGTCGAGCTCTCCATGGATATGAGCAGGTTATTGAGACAGGATCGAACAACCCTAAATCTATGTTGATTTTCACTAAGCAAGCCGTTCTCCTCAATATGTCTCATCGGTTCCCTTTTCACTATTTCCTTCATTATTTTGCTACAAATACTTGTGAGAATCCCTGGTCTGGAGCCATTTGGCGAGGTTCTTTCTCCCCCCTTTATATATGGAACTGAAGTTGGCTAGCTTCCAGTCAGTAGGCAGAGCCCCCGCTTCCACGGGACTCCCGAAGATCTTGGAGAGAGGGGAGACTAGTTGGTCTGTGAGTTCATAGAGAACTTTTGCGGACATACCATCCGGACCGGATGATTTAGTGGGCTGCAGCCATCTAAGAGATTTTCTTCATGCGTCATTCTTGAACGTCACGTTGTTTATTGTTATTCCAGGTTATGCAGTTTATCGTTGTGCTTTCTCGTCAAACGGCGGCTTCACGGTATACGCGTTCCAACTGTTTGCTGAGCTCTGCAAGGGGTGTCTCTGCAGACAAGCCGGGATCTAGAGCTTCATTGATTTAGATGACCGTCAGACACTGTAGCATTGTCATGCTCTGGCGGTTTCAGGGAATCACACGGACTTAAAGTTTTGAGCAGTGGCGCCAAGCAGCGAAATCGCATTTATCATAATAAGCTGTCAATTTTAAGAACAGATGAGTGTTGAAGGACGAACAGTCGGCTAGAGGGAAGAACTCAAAGATGCCGTTGCCACTAACATAATACACACATTATCCTCGGTGTCATGAATGTTAGCTTTGTCACATACTTCGGACTCATTCGCTGTAGGATCTATTAGAAAGGATTCTCCAATCGATTGGTTATGTTGACCGGTAGAGATATTTGCACAGCCGTCCAGAAAGTCCGTCGTCAGATAGCCATGGGAAGGAATATAGTTTATTGATAAATATAGATAAAATAATTAGTAAGAAACAGGATTACAGACGTAGCTAATCTCCCCGACGAGAGTCAATCACGGAGGGGTCTCTCGGACAATAAATTCCGGATCATACTTGAACGAACTCGGAAGTTAATTTAGTCGAACAAAAAAGAATCAGCTCGCTTCTGTTCCACTACTAGTCATTCTATTGGAAATGTTGCTAATATGCTGATCACAGATGTTTGGCACAGGCTATTTGGACAGCCTGTAAATAAAATATACTGGAGCGCGAATTACACGCATCCGAAAAAACCAGAAATCAAACGCATATACATGAGAGTGGTTACCTAATAGGAACTTAAGGGGAGGTTATTACCGTTTAAATAAAAACGAAATTGGTAATCCTGATGAAACTACCGTAATAGATAACATTTTGTTATTGCCATTAGTTACGGCCTACCGTCATTACCTACCCTTAGCCATCCCCTAATCAGCTCTGCATGGCCACCTACCGACAGGTGTCATTGCTGTCTTATCTAACTTCCTAACGTCAACGGATGGCCCTCTGGCATCTTCCGGCCTTAAGATATCCTGAAGTTTGAGTTGTCTGCTTGGAATTTCGAAATCAAATTTTCATTCACCTTCTCCTAAAATGGACACAGGAAACGAGAGCTTGCTCTGGTGCTACAGCATACACGTAGAGGCGTGCTATGAAAGCCAATTTTTTTGGAGAACTAGGACTAAAATTTCGAAAGTACAGCAAACCACGCTGCTTGATAATTTCATTATGCGAACTTTTTGGTCGGCACAGAGCCGTGGTTGTGGACCACTGTAAAGGAGTTAGCACGGTTTCGTCTCAATCTCTATAAACTCATTTCTTATCTTGTAATAGTGACCAGTTGATCAAAAATAATCATCACTTGATATCTCTTACTTTGTAGTGGCCGAAGATGTTGATGATAGCACACACGACACAACGTGATGTGCTAGCAGTGATTTCTGGTGTAGAACAAGCTGAATAGATACGTTAGACATACTATTTGCCCTCACTTATACGACAGAGTAGAAAAAGGATTTAGAAAGTACATACAAATGTATGTATCAGGAATGAACGGAAACGGAATATATACAGTAATACTCAGTAGTACATGAAGGAACGGGTTTCAACAGAGGGGTGACTTGTCTGGATGTAGAGACGACTTCGACTCACCTGTTAAACAGCTGGTGGGGATCCTCGCCGTTCGAACGCAGCGCTATGGGCAACTGCAGGGGAGGGCCGTGGGAGGTGTTGACGGAAAGAGAGTGTGTGTCGGAGTGAGTTACAGGAAGGGGGGAGTCGGCGGTAGAGTGGGAGGGACACCGGCTATTTTCATCTACACACAATTACATCACTACCATCCGACATCTCGCGGGAAATGTCCTTTCAGTTAAGCAACTCTATGCGGTTCGTGGAGCATTAGTGTTACAGTCGGACATCTGACTAGGGACCCGACCTTGAGTGTTTTAATGTACTGGGATACTAGGGACACTCTTCTTCCGTTTGCCTTCCAGGATCTACGCTCCCAAAGCCACGTGCCGACGAATAACTGTCAATGCCTCCCGATAAGTCGTTCCATTGTATATTTTGTTCTTCCGTAGTTCCGTTTATTAGTTTTCTATTTTTGTATATTCGAATAAACTTATGTCTTTTACCATCTGTGCTGCCTCTATTATGTCCCGTACGCCTGTTCACCCCACTACCGTCCACTCTGAAGTGCAAGGCCTTCTAGACTGAATTTTCCAATCGACTGGACCATCCGAGTTCAAGCTGCCATTTCTCGTGATTCGACGTCCGCTACTCGCTCGGTCGCTACAATGGTGGCAGCGGGTACCCCACTCGCCCCTCCCAATGTTCCAGTTACCCACGCACCATTCCCAAACCCTACGGTCGAGTACGCGAACAACCTAGGCCCCAGCCCCTTACTAGCCCCTGAACCGTACGTTCCAGAACGCAACGTACGCGACTGGCTTCACGATCTAGATCTCTTTTTAGTTACTGTCCCCATTAACCAACGCACCTGCTATTTGCTACGATTCCTCTCCACCCCCGCCGCTAGCGTGCTTTCGACGCTGGGATTGACCAAACGACACCGTAGAACTGTTTTACAGCTCTCCGACACGCCGTCCTTCACAGGAATGGCTGCTGAACAATTCGCCACTATAAGACAGGCGCGTGACCAGTCGGTCGATGACTTCGCGAACCAGCTGTCCCACCTCGCCCTGTTGGCGTTCTTCAGTCTTCCCCCACTAGACCGCGACGCCCTTACACCGTCTTATTGCCGGACTCAGCGATTCTATCGCTACCGACATCCTTCTTCTCCACCCCCTCCCAGTTTATATGCTGCGATACAACAGCGCCGATTGTACACGGCTTACCACAAAAAACGTCGATCCAACCCAGTGCCCCCTATAGTTACCCTTCGCCCAGAGTCACGAGCACCCACCCGGAAGGCACACCTCCCCCTGCGGTTTCCACATCATAACCCTGGCTGTGAATACTGTGCAGCATTTGGCCCCCAAGCCCGCCACTGCGGCCACAATCCCCCCGTAAGTCGCCTCCTCATGACTTTATTTCCTTGCCTGATCCATCCTGCACCCACACTTTTACGGTTAATGTTTTACTCAAAGACCACCCGTTACCAGCCCTAGTTGACACCGGTGCAAATGTCTCCATTCTCAATGTTCATAGTTTACCTCAAGATTCCCTTAGGCTTATAGAACCGTCGCTGACAACCCGCAATTAACGGGCCGCTAACGGGACTAGTATTCCTATTTCCGGTAGTATCACCCTCCCTTTCGTCGTCAATGATTCCACCCTGACTTACCGTTTCCTGGTGGCCCCAGTCAGCCCTTGGCCCATCGTTCTAGGAATTGACTTCCTCACACATCACGACTGCACTATTTATATCCGGCGTAAATACCTAGTGATAGGCCCCCAACCTCCCCTACTGCAACACCAACCCCGTCAGACGATCTCGGCCTCGCATATAATGCCGTCCTTTCAACTGCAGCCCTAGAGCCCACCCATTTGAACGACGTCCTACCTCCCCTTTCAACAGTCGGCCCCGTCGCCCATAAGCAACTAAGTGACCTACTCGTTTCGTTTTCCGACCTGTTCTCTTGGTCCACAGACACCCTCGGTCGCGCAGGACTTGTACAACACACCATCGACACGGGTGACGCCAAACCCCTCTGGCAACCCCCTTGGCGTATCCCTGTTCGTTACCATGATGAAGTCGACAAACTTTTAGACGAGCTGTTAAGCGCCAAGATTATCCAACCATCCTCCTCCCCATGGACTTCGCCCGTCGCGTTAGTTCCCAAGAAAGATGGTTCCCTACGCTTGTGCGTTGACTACCGCCGCCTGAACTCCGTGACGTTGAGAGATTCCTTTCCTTTGCGGAGGTTAGACGATATGGTTGATGCGCTAGGCCAGGCTGCTTGGTTCTCAACCCTCGATCTCAAGTCGGGCTACTGGCAAGTGGAAATCCACCCGAACGACCGCCGCAAGACGACATTCACCGTCCAAACGGATCCTTTCGGGCTTTGCAATGCAGCAGCCACCTTCCAACGGTTAATGTACCGTGTACTCCGCCACCTCATCTCATATAAATGCCTCGTCTATCTCGATGACATCATCGTAATTGGGCGTTCTACAGAAGAGCACAATTCAAACTTACGGGAGGTTTTGGAGGCGTTCCAGGAAGCTGGCCTTACCCTCAACCCCACCAAATGCCTTTTCCTTCGTTCCGAGGTTCAGTTTCTTGGCCACCTTATTTCCCCCCGGTCGTATATCACTACTGCCAGACTGAATTAAACACATACGTACGTGGCCGACCCCGATCGACTAACTGGAACTGCGGACTTTCCTAGGCCTCGCGTCGTACTACCGACGTTTCATCCTGGATTTTGCCCAGATCGCCGGCCCCCTGCACAAGTTAACTGAAAAAGGCTGCTCTTATACATGGTCCGTCGACTGCGACGCCGCATTCAACAACCTCTGTGCATCATTTTGCTCAGCACCGCTACTAGCCCTTCCAAACGTTAAAGACGACGCTCCCACGTTCATCCTAGATACTGATGCAAGTGAGTTCGCCATCGGAGCCGTCCTGTCGCAAGTCGGTAAGGACGGCATAGAACACCCTATCTGCTACGCTGGCAACACGCTGACCAAAACGCAGCGGGCTTCTGTCTCCCCTTTTGCATTAAACATAGTTCGAATTTTCCTCGGATTTCGGCACTCACCCCTTGTAGTCACCCATATGATCTACGCAACTCGTCCTTGATTATACCTCCTTCAGCGTCCTCCACCTCTAAGCGCTCCCTTTTTTCGCTTCCAGATATACTTTCCTCTGGAATAACCTTCCAATAAATATAAGATCTTCAGAAAATCTACACACCTTTAAGAGAAGGCTACGCCTTTATCTGAATACTGACTCGATTCAACTTTTATTTTTCTCATCCTTCCTAGACAACATTTTCTATGACACTGAGAAAGGTCCACCGGGAATTTAGTATGCCGTCATTAAATTTCCGTATCTGTTCTCATTTCCTTCCTTTGTGAGAAGTCTCGCTTCCTAAGATCCCTCACCGGAAATGTTAATTTTTCCAATTTTTCAGTTCACGCATTGTGCCTCACAGAATGCGCTCCATCGACGCTCTTTGCGAAGCCTTCTATATTCGCCATATACTAGTAGTCTGGTCGCATCTCCTTTGCCCCATCCTCGGATGGACTCGGATGAATGTAACCGACCGCATCTGGGTTCCTATCGCCTCGAGACTGGTTTTCATCGTGCCCTCACAGAATGCGCTCCATCGACGCTCTCGTCAAAGCCTTCTATATTCGCCATATACTAGAAGTCTGGTCGCATCTCCCTTGTCCCATCCTCGGATGAACTCGGCTGAATGTAACCGACTGCATCTGGGTTCCTATCAGCTCGAGCCTGGTTTTCAATTTCGCCACTTATTTGCCTTATTCAAGGCCACATACAGGCCAGTCCTGACCGACCCGCCTACTTACCCCTTTATGAAATCCGTTATAGAATGCCATATTCAGCTGACATTTATTTCGGCTCTGTTGATGTCCGGCTATAATCCATTCTATACCACTACATGCAGGCCGGTCCTGCCCGCATTTTTCTGATTCTATTTTTTCGAGGTTTTTTTTCTTCTGTTAAATTAATCCGATCATTTTTAAATTTTCAAATGGGGTGTTTTTACCGCTCGCTTATCATTTTTCTTAACGGACTTCTAATTCAAAAACTATGTATTGCACTGTGTACAGATTTTGCCTACCTTGTCTAAAATTCGCATGTAAATTTATATTTACTTGCTTTGATGGGACCCCAACGAGTCTTTAATAAAAATAATTAAATTAAATTAAAGTAATTACAGCACCTTCAGACGCTAACTGTTGGCGATCATTATGTTCATTCGTCAGTTTAAACACCTCCTTGTTGGCCGACGGTTCATACTCCGTACAGACCATCGTGCCCTACAGTGGCTGCGCTTCATCAAGGACCCTATGGACCAACTAGCCCGTTGCAGGAGTTCTTGCGGGATTTCGATTTCGAGTGCCAGTTCCGCCCGGGGCACAAGCATGGTGACGCGGACGCACTATCACGCCTTCCTAAAACAACCAGTCCGGCAGACGAACCCCACGACGCGGCCGTTAACGCTATCATTGTTGCCAAACCAACCGTTACGCCTGCTCTTCAACCCAAAGCTCTGACCCCGATACAGCAGTTATTTACCACCATTTGACCCAAGAGCAATCAAAACCCAGCTAACAAGCGATGCGCGGAACGAGTCAAAACGCACGTTTGCTGTTGAACCAATGGCCTTATCTAGTCGTCCTACAAGATATCCTATTCTCTCGCGATCCCTCATCTCATAATCTACGTCCAGTGGTTCCAGGCTGTTTGGTTGACACCGTACTAGCCGACCTACACTCAGAGCTAGGCCATTGCGGCCAACGTCGGACAGAGCTAGCCGCCCGCACGCGCTTTTGGTGACCGCAGTTGCGCACCTCCGTCGCCCACTTCTGTCAATCAGGCACTACGTTTGCATTCTTCAAAGTGCCCAGCCCCGCCCCGGAGCCCCGATGCAACCAATGACCACCGGGTTTCCTGGAGAACGCGTTGGGCTCGACATCATCGGGCCGCTCACCATCTCTGTCCGTGGCTATGAATACATCCTTGTCATGGTAGAATATTTCACCAAATGGGTCGAGGCCACTCCCCTTCTCCGACAGGATGCCATGAGCACTTCTGGGACGTACACTTGTCCTTCTGTCTCTTAGCCTACCGTGGCTCCGTCCACTCCTCCACCGGTTTCACTCCCCACTACATATGGACCGGACGCGACATACGCCTCCCGATCGACCTCCTCTACCCCTTATAAAGACCCGACGCAACCACTCCACACGATTACGCCACACACCTACGCAAGATCATCCGTAACGTACATAACGCAGCCCGGACGACTCTAGGCAGTTCATCACTCAATCAAAAGGAACAGCATGACCGACGTTCATCCGGCGCTATACATCAGATCGGCGACCTTGTCATGTATTACAACCCTTCACTTAGAAGATGAAGATGCGA
>CACRXP010000173.1:186752-202821 GCA_902702965.1 Spirometra erinaceieuropaei | reverse complement strand
CCTGCTTTTCCGTGACGCTATCTTCCCCAACGCTCACCCCTTTACCGCACATTTCGATAAGATTAAGCCCTACCGAGGTCGCCTACCAACCTGCTCCCCCGGCACTTTACCCATCCTCCCTGCTGAGCAGGTCCCCCCGGTCACCATCGAGGTCACAGTCCCACCACCTCTCGTCCATCTTCGCACTGAGGACAGTGCTACAACTTAGGGGGGAGGGCTATTTAGTAGTCGGAGATCTGACTGGGGACCCGACCTTGAGTGTTTTAATGTACTGGGATACTAGGGACACTCTTCTTTCGTTTACCTTCCAGGATCTACGCTCTCAAAGCCACGGGCCGACGAATAACTGTCAATGCCTCCCGATAGGTCGTTCCATCCTATTTTCGTTCTTCCGTAGTCTGGTTTATTAGTTTTCTATTTTTGTATCTTCGAATAAACTTATATATTTTATCACCTGTGCTGCCTCTTTTATGTCCCGTACACCTGTCCACCCAAATACCGTCCACTCTGAAGTTCAAGGCCTTTTAGACTGAATTTTCCAATCGACTGGACCATCTGAGTTCAAGCTACCATCATCCCCTTCCTTCATTCCTCGTGATTCGACGTCCGCTACTCGCTCGTTCGCTACATTAGACCTGGACCAAACTTCATAATGACATCTTCTAGGCCGCTCAGTGACTTTAAGTATGGCTGAGCCCGATTTTTTGGAACCTTAGATCAGAAAGCCGCGCAGACACCATCTAACCTCACGTGATAATTTTTGACCAATCGCCTCATAGTGTGTCAAGCCATTCCGCAAACATTGCCAGTCACTCTGTGTCCGCAGACAAGGTCGTGTTTGGTTTGGAGCCAAGAAAGAGAGGCAGGCGATTTGTAGTGACGGGTTTCCGGCGTAACTTTTTCCCCATTGCCATACAGACCGGAACGCCGATTCAAACGCGCTTGAGTAGACAGCTTAAGTAGGTATATAATCCCTTCCGACATACAATAGCTTAGCATACTTCGCTATTCTCACTCTCCGTGATTTGCCTAAACTGCGTCTTAACACGATCGTCAACACATCTATTAAATGCTCTCTTTGATATTTTCTTCTACATTCAAACAAAAGAAGAAAATAAAGAGACTGTGAAAAACGTCAAGTAAAGGACATCTTCAAAGCAGCAACTGTGTGCGCGCAATAGCGTGGCGTGCCCGAGAGCTCGCGTAAAATGAAGCGCCTTGGCCGATCAGTTTGAAAGTAATCATGCGCGCACTCGTTTGTGTCCTTAGTGATGCGATAGCAAGGGCGGCGATTGAATGCGGAGGTTCTAATCTAGAATCGGCTTTCCTTGCTATTAGGGTATCCAACAATCCCTTTTGACTGGCCGCTATTCCTCCTTTTCGCTTAGACTACATGTTTCCATATATTCGCATCATCTATCTTATGACATAAATCTCTCGTATCCGGACATTTCTTCTGCTGAGTGCTGAACTGGATTATGTTATCTAGTGAAGGATGAATGACGCTGACAATCAGCCCAATCCAGAGTTGGCGCGTAGTCATGGGCCGAAGCCTATCCTAGGAGGAACGACCGCAGAGATCACTACAACAGGGAGCACCGGGCAGGTGAGCGGTCCGTCTACGACAGTGGTGGCAGCGCACCCATCCTACCCACCGCCATTACATTTGACATGTACTTACGGCCCGCCAACACACACCGTCCACATACCGCTGTATAACGCTACGGAGGCGTTCTCTATTTAGCTCCGGTGAGCCTAGTCCTACCATAAAGAGGTAGTGACGATGGACAAATCTCACATCCTGCTCAAGGTTCTCGCGCCTAAACAATGAGGCAAATAACTGGTTGCCGGACTACACAATGAAATGCCACTCGATGCCTTTTGCCACCGGTTGGTAAATGTGTTCGGACACACGCGCACGCTAGGGGACGCCATTCACCAGTTACATAAACGACGTTATATGCCGATCGAAACGATTAGCCAACTGGTTGAGGAGCTTGAACGCCTTACGGCAGTGGGCTTTCCAACGTCGGAAACGGCAGTAAGGAAAATGTAGTTCTCCACTATTTCATTGAAGCACTGCCTGCCTCCGAGTTATCACCATCAATTGCGTTACAACCGCCTGGCAACCTATAAGACGCAGTTGACAGGGCGGAATGATACCTCCGAATACACAATTTAACTCAAGGCCATCCGGAGCACGCCTACCCACACCATTGGCGTTTAACCGGTTTGGCCGTAGAACGAGACCGTTACTCCCCTAAACCCCTTTTCACAGGCTCAAACCAAAATGCGTATAATTGGCAAGGTAATTCCCTCCGTAGATCAGAAGGCCGACCACCGTTCCGCCGCCAAACGTATTCCTGCAGTCACGCCCCAGGTACGATTTCCATTGCCTCATGCAGTGACCCCCATCATAATGCAGCTCCGTTTTACGTCTGGCTATTAGTCAACTACAGATACCGGAGTCAAACCACGAATCGTATCAAAACAGCTGTACGCCAGCAGGAGGCCAACATGTCCGTTCACCCGGCTGACGGCAGCTGAGGGCTCTAAAATGGGGCATCTCGGAGTCCTCTCACTCGACAAAACTCTCCCGCAGATCATGATCAGTCTCACTATCATTGTGACGCCACACTTAACATGGGATTTAGTCCTTTGGGTTGATTTCATAGCAGAACAGGACTGCCGGTTGTCAACCAGCGAACGGTGTAGTTCGGTACATAGAAGAAAAAAGCCCTGAATCCGGCGGCGGTCTTTGATAATACAGCTACATGTGCAGCCATCCGAGCGTCAGTAAAAATACCACCTACCTCAAACGATATGGGACTAAATTCGGGAGGAAGTGACCGTGATCGCCAACCGCTCAAACCGCGACTTATTAGATAGTATGCTAGTTGCCGGAGTAATTAGGCCGTTACACCCCTTGGGCCTCCGCAGTGACATTGATGCCGAAGAAGATGGTAGACTACGTTTCTGTATAGATTATCAATGTCTAAACGCGGTCACAATACATGACTCATCTCATTACCACGCATAGAGTGTACCGTAGATGCCTTGGCCGAATCCCAATGGTTTTCCACCCTAGACCTTAAGTCGGGCTATTGACAGGTAGAAGTAGAACACATAGACCGCCAAAAGGCGACGTTTATCCTACCACAAGGATTGTTTGAGTTTGAGACTGCCGTTCGGACTGCAACGCAGGCGTCACATTTCAGCGGCTCATGCAAGTCGTTCTAGCTCACCTATACCGCCAACAATGCCCCGTGTACCTCGATGATGTTCTCGTTTTTGGTAGGAGAATTGCGCAACATGACCAGAATTTATATTCAGTATTATAGGCATTACACGAAGCTGGACCCCGACTGAACCCACAAAAATGTCGGTTTCGCAATCAGGTGTCCTACTTAGGCCACGAGGTCTCCGCATCAGGCATCCACGTCACTCCAGAGAAAATAGACACTATCCGGTCCTGTCCCACACCACGAACACCTGCGGAGGTTCAAAGATTCGCTTGCTTAGCTTCCTACTACCGACGCTTCACTGCCAATTTTGCTGGCATAGCAAGACCGTTGGATATACTGACGGAGGAGGGACGGAAATGTTTTTAGTCAGAAGAATGTAAAACAGTTTTCGATAACCCGAAAGCTCACCTCACAACAGCCCCGATACTCATGCTCCTTAACATCTCCGCTGATGCACCCCCTTTCATCCTGAATACTGATGCTAGCTCGTTCGCTATTGGCGTAATACTATTACAAGCTGGTAACAGCGACCGATAAAAACCGTTATGCCTCGATAGTAAAACCCTGTTGAAACTATAACGTAACTATTGCACATATCGGCGCGAATTATTAGCCATAGCTACTTTCGTCAAACAGTTCCACCCCCAGCTGTTGGGCAGGCCATTCATTGTACGCTCCGACCACAAGGCTCTGCAGTGGTTACAGAACATAAAGGATGCGGAAGGCCAACTCGCCCATTGGCAAGAAATTTCAAAAGAGTATAAGTTCACTTGTGTCTACCGATCGGGCAAACAACACGCTAATGCAGATGCTCTATCACGACGGCCCTCAATGCGGACACCAAAGCATGCAACACTCCGACGAGCGAAGTCAACGCGGTTTACGCCAGCGAACCAACTCGGCACCACCAGGCAGTAGCTCAGAGTACGGACCCAGACACTGCTGTGGTGTATGACCACTTGATACGTGATCAACACCGGCCCACTGTTATTGAGCTGCGTGGCTCGTCCGAAGCAACCTGCCTTCTCCGTAACCAGTGGTCGCAACTACTTATTGAAGACGACATCTTACTTATTAGGGACAACATAACGAGACATAACCGAGTGATCGTTCCGGAAAGTTTGGTGCATACGGCACTTACGGGCCTGCATGCTAAATTAGGACACTTAGGACACAAAACAGAAGCCGCAGCTCGCTAACGGTTTTGGTGGCCTCATCGTCGTGATCAGGTGGCCGTCTTCTGCAACACTTGCAAGACGTGCGATTCGTTCAAGTCACCTCAACAACAACGACGAGCGCGATTCCAGCCGATGTTTCTAAGTTTCCCATTTCAACGCGTAGGCCTGACATCATTGGTCCATTACAACTAACCACTTCAGGCCACCGATTTATATTAATGATGGTTGATTATTTTACCAAATGGACAGAAGCAGTACTCCTCTTACGGCAGGACGCCACCTCGGTAACCACCGCGATTTTTAACAACTGGATCTACCGTTTCGGAGCGCCCTTGTCCTTCCACTCGACTGCGGGCGAACTTCGACAGTAGATTATTACAAAACGTGTGTGACCTACTCGACACCCATAAGACACGAACGACACTTGCCCACCCGGAAGGTAATGGCCAAGTTGAAAGAACTAGTTACACGCTAACCCAATTACTGAAGGTCTTTGCCGTGAAAAACCGCCCTCATGATTGGGAAAAACGGTTACCATGTGTGATGATGGCATACCGTGCAGCGGAACACATCTCGGCTGAATACGCCCCCTTTTTTATGCTGACCGGACGCTACTTCCGTCCACCCCTTGACTCCCTCTTGCCTGTATCTGCCCCCAAAGAATATAATCCGAACTACAAGAATTACTACGATCAATCCGCAACCTTGCATGAGACCATCTCGGAGCAGCCGCTGAAAGGCAAAACTACTTCGATCGCCAGGTAAATGGTACCCTTTACCAATTAGGCGACCTAGTGTGGCGTTTCCGCCCAGTACCCCCACTCCTCCCCTGGGTACTTCGACCAGATTCTTCCATCCTTGCGAAGGACCATATGTAGTCGTGCTCGTCTTCCACCCCACTACTTACGTACTTCGCGACGCGTCATTCCCCGACGGCCCAAAGCCCATGGCGCACTTTGATAATCTTAAGCCATACTGGGGACGCCAACCTATGCACACAGAGGACACGACGCCAGTTGCCCCTCAAAATTTAATGCCCATCCCAACCGGAGAAGAAATAATGGAGACTGCATCAACGGCGAGCCCTGCGGACAGGGCTCCGACTGGGAAGGGGGGCGTGTAGCGGAGGACAAGGTCGTGTTTGGTTTGAAGACAAGAAGAAGCGGACGATTTTAGTGCTGAGTTTCAGGCGTACCTTTTTCTCTTTTGCCATACAGGCCAGAACGCCGATCCAAACACGCTTGAGAAGACAGTTTCAGTGGATATATTACTCCTTCCCGACACACAATAGTGAAGTATAGAACAATCCCTTTTGACTGGCCGCCATTCCTCCTTTTCGCTAAAACTACATGTTTCCATATATTCGTATCATCTATCTTATGACATAAATCTCTCGTATCCGGACATTTCTTCTGCTGAGTGCTGAACTGGATTATGTTATCGAGTAAAGGATGAATGACGCTGACAATCAGCCCAATCCAGAGTTGGCGCGTAGTCCTGGGCCGAAGCCTATCCTAGGAGGAACGACCGCGGAGATCACTACAACAGGGAGCACCGGGCAGGTGTGCGGTCCGTCTACAACAACTCATTTCCAGTAAGTTCCCGTCCTCCACGTACCTAACTCATATTCACGAAATTTAGAGATCCAAGTTGATGATTTGAGAAATGAAATGAGCTCACCAGAACAGATTTATTAGAATGCTGACGTTTCGGGGAGCTTAGTTGGCTCATCGTTGTCAAAGCATGAAATGCACTTAATCGATCAGAAATTAGAGGTAGGATGCTGCACTGGTCGGTTTTATGCTGATCGATTTCCCTCTCTTCTCGTCCCTTTGGCCTTTCGGGGGATTTTTGGCGGGCTTTTTGGTTGCGGGCTTTGTGAGTCACCACCGCGTCGGAGGGAGGTGATTGAACTACCGTTGAGGTTAGTCGATCTGATGGCTCTTCATCTTTCTCGTCGAGTGTGCTCGAGAAATTTATTCACAAGATATGTGAAACTAATAGCAATGAAGAACGGCAGACACTAAGGAGCATAAACGCAGACGATGGCATAATTATTCTGCCGGCTGATAAAGGTTGTTCCACAGTAGTGCTCAATACATCTTATTGCGATAATTTGCTTAGTGGCCAGCTTTCTTACGAACTATGTTGTGCCAGCGAACTCAAAAGTCTGGTCACCCGAATAAACAAAAGCCTGAAAAATTCAGGGCTGGAGGGACAATTAAGCCCAGTGACTTGTCCTCTATGAGACCCACTAACTCCGCTACGGCTCGTTTTTACGGCATGCCTAAGGTACACGACAAATGTCTCAGTCAGGTCAATCGTATCCCTTCCTGAGACCCCGACATACAGTTTGGGAAAATAGATGTTCGATCCTAGTTTTTTGGCCAAGGGTTCATGAACAACAGGGGCATCTGCGAATAAATTCCTTGGACGCATAAAACATTTGAAGTTAGAACCAGACGCATCTATGATGCCGTTTCGATTTTTGCCCCCGTTCCACAACATCTAGCGATAGACATGAATCAACTACTGGCTGAACGCTGTGAGGAGAGAGACAAGTCCCTGAAGTCCGAACATCTGCTCGAGCTTCTACGACTGCCATAAGACCCATCTCACATTTGGCGGCCAAATGTACTTTCTTAAAGGCACTCTTATGGTCTGCCCTCTGCCAAGCCTAGTTGCTGAGGTAGTCCTTCAACTAATAGAACACTTGGTGTTCACTGAGTATCGACCAAAACTCTGGGCTCGTTATATCAACAAAACCTTCGTCGTTGTCAAAACAACTGATATTGAGTACCTAGAGAAATTACTAAACTCCGTTGACCAAGATATCCAATTACGATGGAAGCTGAAACAAACAACTAACTGCCCTTTCTTGATGTGCATGCGCGCTGATGTGCAACTGGACAACTTTAAACTACAGTATTCAGAAAAGCCCCAACACGAGGCACATACTACACTTCAACAGCAATCACCCTATGCCTCACAAACGTAGCTGTGTCTGCACTCCATTCCAAAGAGTTGAAACACTGCAGCACGCCAGAAGATAAAAGGTCCGAACGGCTGTACTTTCAGCACATCTTAACAGTTTGTGGTTCCTCCAGCCATTTTATCGAGAAAAAGCAGGCGCCAATCGCACAGATGACGGCCAAGGGGTCAGCAACTTGTAGTCTGGAGTGTCATCCCTTGCATTAAAGGAGTCTCCGAGGCGAACTCTCAACTATTACAACGCGCCAGAGTAGGCGTAGCCAATCGACCCGAGGCAACAATTCAGTGCCGTCCGATGCAACATAAGGATACGCTGCCACCCACTAAAACCCCCAGCAGTTGTCTTCAAAATAAGTTATAATGATGGGGACTGCATTTATGTTGGGGAAATCGCGCGGAAATTGCAGACTCGACAACATGGGGGCTAGACCGAAACTCTCAATTTGCAATGCACGTTGGGGAAACTGGGCATACTTTCGATCTTTCATCACAGGCCGTGGCAAATCGAAGGCAGAAGGGCTAACACTTGAGGCGTGGTACTCAGATGCCAACTCCATCAATAGGCATCCGGACCTCCCTGCAGCTCACAAAGTCCTGCGTCATTACGTTCATAGACGTTCAGAACCAGACGACCACGCTGAACTTAGGAAGGTCGTGCAGAGACAGCCCGACGGCGACATCACTCGACGACGAAGATGAAGAGCCATCAGATCGACTAACCTCAGCAGTGGTTCAATCACCTTCCTTCGACGCGATGGTTACTCACAAAGCCCGCAACCAAAAAGCCCGCCAAAAATCCCCCGAAAGGCCAAAGGGACGAGAAGAGAGGGAAATCGATCAGCATAAAACCGACCAGTGCAGCATCCTACCTCTAATTTCTGATCGATTAAGTGCATTTTATGCTTTGACAACGATGAGCCACCTAAGCTCCCCGTAACGTCAGCATTCCAATAAATCTGTTCCCGGGAGCGGCTGTCGCACGCGTTTTGGGTAGTGGTCATCGATCGTGCTTCCCAATTTTTTTTTTATAAAATGTGATATTGTGCTTAATATGCCAGCTCTTCATCTACACATTTTGGATCTATGAAGAAATCCTATGTTTGGAGAATTTCGCCAGAAATTTCAAGTTTTTTTTTCACAAATTGGTATGCAGTACTAAAACGCTTTGAAGTCTCTGCCTGTGGCTATTGTTGCTCGTCGTCGCGCACTCTGTTTTTTTCGTTTTTACGGCAAGTAAGTCGTTTGTTTTGGCCAATCGAAGGAGCTGGCCCGTGCTATTATGACTGTGGCTGAATATATGAAGCCGTTGAGTTTGCTGTTGATATAATACACTGCTGCAAGAATCCTGCCATGGAATACCCTAGGCTTATTAATTCACCTGATGAACCAACAACACTGTTCCATTATTCATTGAACGGTGACCTTTTGGCACAGGCTATAGTTCCTAAATTTGTAGTTTTATGGTCCGATTTGTGATTTTTTTCGTTAATCGCTATCTGTGCACCCAATACTGTCCACTTAGACGATTAGAAACATGGACATGGACGACGTGGTGGTAGTGATGGTGGTGGTAACGGCGGCTGATGCAGCGAACCAACGCAGGAGCTAGGCCGGGGTTCAGCAGGCGTCACCGAGAATGCGCACCCATAGCAAATGTCGACATTAGGGTGTGATGGCGCGCCCAGGTGCAGGTTCACGCCGCTTCAGTCGACATCCGTGCTGCCCCCTTTTTCTCATGTGCAAAATCTCGGTTGGTGTCCGTTGTGGACCAGGGGTGGGGTGGCACGCCTAGGTGCAGGTTCTCGCCGCGTCAGCCACCTGCGCACTCTCGCCTCCTGTGTTCTTGACTCTGTCTTGACACCGGGCCCAAATGGGGGAGGAGTAGAGAGTGCGGTAGATGCTGTCCAAGTCTACCGTCACACCAAACTAACTCACGCACAAGTTACCGCCTCTGCTCTCACCTTGCTGTGGAGCGCACGGTGGGCATCGTCGGTCACGGTCGAACTGTCGGAAGTAGTAGCAGTCGTTGTAATAGTAGTAGTTCAGAAGAAGATGCGATCACTGGAACAAGGAGTTTATTGACCCGTTGTTTCGGATTTTCACTCGAAACCATAATCGGAGGCGGTTTCAGGTAAAGGTAATGGAGGCACAAAGACTGCAGTATTTATGGTACACAGCTGCCGTGGGGCCACATGCGTAATATAACTAACAACTCCCGCGATCACCGCTGGAGGTTGTAACTAAGGCGATGGTGGCTTGTCAATCCGCGTCCGAGGTGTTAATTGCCGCAATTTCATCATGCGTGTTGGATGTTGGCGTGACGATTACTCGGCCATTTCCCCCTCTGTCATCGGGGTAGTTGATCGAACGCGCCCTCTCCACGTGACTGATTCCTCTGCTCAGGGATTGTCTCAGCATGGAGTGAGAAGGCGGCTGACGGTTTCCGAGACGTTCTTCACATACGGAAAAGCTCGCCAAAATTTAGGGCTGATTGGATTTTTTCTCTGGCTTTGTTTTTGTACGCGCTGGTTTACAAAGTGGCGCGGATAGCCATTGGCTCTCAGTACCCGTCGAAGACATTGGAATTCAACAACCTTGGCTTCCGTTTCACTGCAATGCGTCTTAACGCGCCGGTTTAGCGCCCTTACGCAACTGCGTTTGCGACCGATCGGGTGGTTACTGTCGAAGTTCAGTACGTGTGTCGCATTTGTCGCTTTCCTGAACACTGGTTTTTAGGCCACCACAATCTTTGTCGGTGACGGTGGTTTTACTGCTAGTAGCGATGACAATAGTTGTTGCAGGAGTATTGGCAGTAATAGTGGTAGTGGGCATTAGTAGTAGTAGTAGTAGTGGTAGTAGTAATAGTAGTAGTAGTAGTAGTGGTAATAATAATAATAATAGTAGTAGTAGTAGTAATAGTAGTAGTAGTAGTAGTAGTAGTAGTAGTAGTGATAGTAGTAGTAATAGTAGGATTTACGGTGCCGGCAGTAGTATTGTTGGTGGTACGTTTGGCTGTGGTCGTAGTAGTAGTTTTTCAAATCCATCGCACCGGGGTCATCGAACCAGCGTCAGGAAAACCAACCTACATCGTTCACACGCTTCTCAAGTGCCCCACGGCCCACGTGCATCAAGTCATCCCATGGATCTACTGGGCAGTATGCGTCTTCATGGCAATCTCCAGTGAGACACCGTAGTTTAAACCCAATCACCATATCTTGCCACACCAACCCGTACACCGCACACAAACCCGTTTAACACCACCCGACGCACGGACAGAACATGCAAATCCCACCTCAGTAGGGAGCATGCTCCCTGGTACAATTTGATGCATGACAAGGTCGTATGTGGCACACGTAAACGGAGTCATGCAGCCACCGCCCAATCCCACCATCGGCTGGTCAACAGACTCGGACAGTCGACTGGTACATGAGAGAGAGAAGCGAGAGAGAGTGAGGTCGACACCGGGAACCTCTCCACACGATACATCGGCGCACCCTCTCCCCCACTGTAGTTAATCTGACGCGTTTTGAAACTATCACGACGATTTAAAAGTTGTGACTTAAAAGGCTGTTAACGAACTAGGCAACTCCGTCTGCGTAGTCACTACTGCTTCAATTATAATAAATACTGTCTGAGGTACAAATTAGGGACTGGGGACCATCTACGAAATACTTGCCGACCCACCTTATTACTAAATTTACTGCAATACGCCTAGACGCCAGCCACAGGAGGTTCTGCTATATGACGGTACCCCGAGAACATCTTTTTAGTTTGTGGCACACTCAACGGAACACATTTCAGAGTTGCGAAAATCCCCGTAGAAGGATTCAAGCGACAAGTTGGCGGGCATATGTTTTTTTTCAATAAATCCTCATCGGGCTAGTACATTTGTATGGTAACGTGGTCAATTGGAAACACTTGAGTAATACGGGGAATCGAGTAGTGTCCATTTTTCACTTAAGTGGGGTGTGCAGAATATAGGAGAATAATCAGAGGCAGTGAGCATAGACCGACGCAGCTGCCGTTTTAGATGCTGTAAGTCAGATGCATCCGTCGATCGAGTTCACGTTGGAGGTACAATCGGTAGACTCACTCCGTTTCTCAGACGTCCTTCCCAACAGATGACCTAACAGTAGCGTTCGAGGAAGGGTCTATGGGGAGAAAATCTGGTGTAGACAGTATATGAACTTCAGTTTCGTACCCCGTCAATAGAAATCATATATACTTTTTCAGGCGCAAAGGGTTCGAAAACTTTGCTCAGCAAATAGCATTGACGAGGAGATTGGGGAGAGTTAGAACGTGCATCTCTAGAGCGGGTATCCTGACCGATTTATTGCAGAGAATGTTGTCGAGAGACCAGTAGAATCCACCGTACTGACGGTGGAAAGAAATCATTCCTCAAAGCCCCCTTTCAGGGGATGCGGCGAGTGAACGTCTGAGAGGTCGCCTTGACCAAGCTGTTTAGCAAACCTTCCCAGCAACACGAGTTCCGGTATTATTCTCGACCAACCCCATTTTGCACGGAAAAAGTAAGGGTAGATTGCCAGCTCAGACCACCTTTATGTGCATTTAGTTCTTTTCTTGCTCCTGTGGAGCCGGTCAAATTAGTCACACAGGTTGGAGCTTGTCGAGGAAGACACAGTAACACCTCCTGGAATGGCTGTTAAAAAGCGAAGTCAAAAACGTTAGCTGCGCTATTCTCTCACATATTGATTTCGGATATCATGTGGACCCCCAGTCGAGGCCTTTCGTATGGTTTAGAGTCTCGCCGTACTGCCATCAACTATTGTGGCAGCGTCTACTAACGGCAGAAGCGGCTGCAATAAGGTTGCGCAAGTCTTCTGTGCGCACAGGAGAACCTCGTGCAGGCCCCTCAATCACTATGTCCAAAGGCCAGTGGACTGCATGCACTCGTCTGCCCCTTTCCGCTCTCCTTCCCCCCTCCCAACACGATCTTTCTTACTCTTCTACATCCACACTAGCCAGCATCACTCAATGAGATTGATGCTCACCTCTATTTATTTTCGCGTGTTCCCTACATCCCACCAGGTTGGAAAGATGGGTATTGCTCGATTTATCTCTTTACTCACTTGTTTTTTATTAGCCCCATTACCTTATAGATATAGTGGCCTGGTGAGAATTTATGGAAAGCAAACGTCTGCCCGCCAACTAGTCTTCTGGGACAAATTTTATCGAGATCTGCTAGTTCACTCAGTATTTTTTTCTGTTTTTTCTGTGTCCAACTCGTGCGTTTAAAATTTACCTTGTGCATTAAAGATCAGTTGATTTTCAGCGCAAAGAAAACCTCCAAAACCGGCAAACCAAAGGATTTGAAATGCAAATCTTAGCTGTTCGTTTTTTTATGAAGATTTTTAAAAAAAATTAGCGAAAATCTGAACTTGTTTCGTGTAATAGTCCGAGAAACACAGGTCAAAGACCTTTTTATTTACAACTGGCGTTCTCAGCAAGGACGCAGTATACGACGTTGCCGAGGACGCAGTATGTCACCTCAACATTCGTCTGAATGTTTACCTACTCTCACGCTCTCTTTTCCGCAGTTTAGTCCCACCCGTAAAACCGTATTACACGAGGACCTGGATTTTGTTCCCTGAGTGGGGTCGCATACTGCGTCCTTGCCGCGTTGTCAAACTACCTTCCCAAACTTCCTTGTTCGTCATCGTTTAAATTCGGTTGTGCAGGGTTGTGTAGGGTGAAACTTCTTCTAAGTGAAGACTGATGTTTACTGTAAACTAGTGTTTCATTTTCGAGGGGAAAGCTACGTGTCCACCTTAACTCTTCATCTTTATTCCTTCCCCGTCAACACCATGAATGTCTACCAGGTCGACCACAAGGCCATGAATTGTACGGGTATTCGCTACGGTCCACAGATATGCCTGGAGGAGGTTGGTTTTACAAAAAAATACATTCCATTGTTTAGACCATGTCTTTGGGTTCGCTCCCTCCAGTTCCCACTTATCGGCCAACCGAATCAGAGTTCGCGGACTTTTCGGCATGTTTGTCTTCGATTGAAGAAATGGGAGCCCACCACATTGGCCTTTGCAAAATCATACCCCCGGCGACCTGGTGCCCGCGCAAGCAGGGCTACGAGGATCTCTCCGATTTCGTAATTGAAAGGCCAATCATTCAGTTGACATCTGGTACTTCGGGAGTTTACTTTCAGGTATGTGACTTATGTACTAATCTGATTAAACGGGTGCAGGATGTGCGGCATCAAAGGAACATGACTTTCGAGAAATTCGCCAAGCTCGCTAAATCAGCTAAATCTCGGCAGCCACGTTTTGGAAACATTTCAGAACTCGAATCCAAGTACTGGTCGTCGATCCAAAACCTGCAGCCCCTTTATGGTGCAAACGTCAGTGGTAGCCTGACGGACCCAACTCAGCCCACATGTAATATTCCCAAACTGGAATCTGCCCTCAGTCTGGTTCTAGCTGAGGAAAATGTCCAAATTAACGGTGTTAACACCCCATACCTATACTTTGGAATGTGGGCCACGACGTTTGCCTGGCACGTGGAGGACATTGATCTTTATTCCATTAACTATCTACACTTTGGATCGCCAAAACTTTGGTATGTTATTCCTCCGGCCTTCGCACGTCGGTTTGAGGCATTTGCCAGAGGTGAGTATGTGCTACTTGACATGAAGCTGTCGCCTATCCTTCTTAAGAACACTTCAAACCCGAATTTCTGGGATGTCGAAGTTTTCTACGACACAAGTCCGTTCTCATTCATCCTGATGTCTTAGCTGAAGCCGGCATCCCCACGCTCAAGGTGAGTGCCTCTAACCACCTTATGACTGTTGTATCTCTACATAGATCCTGCAAAGGGAGGGAGAAATAATGTGCACCTTTCCATACGGATATCACGCAGGATTCAATACTGGCCTTAATTGTGCTGAATCTACCAATTTTGCTTTGCCGCGTTGGGTTGAGTATGGCAAAAAAGCGAAAATATGCAAATGTTGGGATGACACCGTTCGGCTTAATATGACCCCTTTTGTGAGGAAGTATCAACCTGAACTATTCGAGGCCTGGT
Organism: Spirometra erinaceieuropaei; assembly: GCA_902702965.1. Classification (NCBI taxonomy): domain Eukaryota; kingdom Metazoa; phylum Platyhelminthes; class Cestoda; order Diphyllobothriidea; family Diphyllobothriidae; genus Spirometra; species Spirometra erinaceieuropaei. The sequence continues at coordinate 188,351 of CACRXP010000173.1, read as the reverse complement.
GCCGAGGCCAGGACCCTGTTCCTCACCCTTTAGAACTGTACCGTCATCGCAGATGGGGAGAGACGCAGTGGGATGGCGGGGATTGCCGGCAGCGTCTACATTGGCAACACCCTCTGGATTTCGGGATGCTGGAACCGGTCCCGTATGATCTCTCAGAGTCATCATCCGACGGTAAGTGACATGATACCTTGCTCATCTCGCAGTCTATAGACCCCTGCATCTGCGACCCTATAAAGAAAGCCTGCCATCCTGTCAAACCCTATCGAGACGCAGCGGACCTTAGTGTTAAAGGTCTCTACTACTCTTTAGCCGGTAGGTCATCCCGTGGTGTCTAGTATTTACAATCATGTAGTCTGGGATATACTTTTATTTTGTTTTTCCAAAATGACCTTCACGTGCTTTTGTAAGACAAATCATATTATTCGACCGTCGCGGACGACGATGCCCACCATGTGCCCCGCAACAACGTGGGTGCAGGGGCAGCGACTTGCGCGTGAATTATTTTATTAGTGACATTAGACTCTCGATGCATCTGCCGCACTTCTCTTTCACCCACCTAAGCCCGGTGTTAAGACAGAACCGAGAAAACCGCAGGTGGGATCGGGCCGACAAAGCTAAACAGCCGGCTGCGCGTGCCACACACTCCTTGTCCGCGCACGATAAGTCAGGTTTTCACAAACAACAAAGCACCGCTTTGGATCCCAACTTAGTGGAAGTGTCATAAAGGCTACATTAAGAAGGAGCGATTGCAGCCCGAATCACCGCTCCGAGACGACTGAGTTATCTCATCAGTTGGCAGCCTTTCAAGCCACAGTTTCTAGCTCACCGTGATAGTTGAAAAGCGCGTTAGATTGTTTATAGTGGGGAATATGCGCTGAGCGCCGTGAGGACGGAATTCTCCAAGTCGACCCCCCACTCCTCCCTTTCCCAAGTACCAATACACTGTCAGAGCCGGTTAGTCCTCTGATTCGGAGACTAGGCACAAGTAGCTGACGGTTAAACAGCCTGTCTATGCGTACCACATGACCTGCCTTCCCGCACAAAACTATATTTTCACGCAAAGATGGTACTCAGCTAGGGTCTCACATGCGTGAGAGCCCCTTTAGGGACTACATGATGAAAGAGCCACTGGGCCTGACTCTCAGTCCACCAGTTAAACATTTCACGCAAAATTACAGGACCGGCTGCAAGGTCTGAGTTATACCGTCAGTTGACAACCTTCCAAGCCACAACGTCTAGTGCATCGTGATAGATTCCGCGCGGCAGATTTATTATAATAAGGGGTGCGCTGAAGTACCACGGGGATGGGGTCCCAGTCTCGGCATAACCCTCTCTTCCCTCTCCCATACACCGGTCGATTGTCCGTGGCAGCCCACCAACTGATGCTGGGATTGGACGCAGTGATTGACGGAGCTAAAATAGCCCCTCGGCTCGGGCCGTACATGACCTGGTCTGTCGCACAACACATCAGGCTTTCACTGATAGGGGACGGCCGACTCGGATCTCACATGCCCTATGGTACCGTAGGGGCCACATGGAGAAGGAGCCAAGAACACGCATCCCACATACGTGAAAAGTAGTTATTCCGTGCCACGCGTC
>CACRXP010000173.1:159509-186594 GCA_902702965.1 Spirometra erinaceieuropaei | reverse complement strand
TGAACAAAAGCGTACGAACTGGAATGTAGGCTTGTCGGTAAAGTTTGCAAAACTACAAACCACCAAATTTCCAAAGTCTGAGCAAACCTCAGTGCATAATGTCTCGTTGGAATTTCTTACCGAGTCGCAAACAAAAGTTCTTCAACGTTAGTCCGGTTTTAACACAACCGACGCTCACGATAGTGTTAATTGCACACTCGAGATCTGTGCTACTAAAGACCGCGGTCAGTAACGGGTCCGAGGTCTTTCGGCGTCAAATAAGGTTAACTTCACACAAAAAGACGTAAATGTTGTCAAAGGAGAGCAGAAAACACTAATCTGATTAACAAACGATGCAGTCATTCTGTCTGCCGACAAAAGTTCTCCCGATATCCTCGACAAGACGGAGTGCCAACACAAGGCCTGGTGCTCCTAAACGATCAGAACTGGTTGTTCGAAGACTGAGGCTCCCCCCATGGGCCTACAAACAACAGTCCACTCAACAAAGGGGTTCCTGGAAAAATTGTGGTTAAAATTGAACTGAATGTGGGGATACTGCCACTCAGTACCACCCCCCTCCCTTCTACCATACTACAGGCCTCCCCAGTGGGAACGTGCAGTGGTCTCTTGCTCCAAAGTTACGACGGCGACGACGAAAACCTCCCCACAACTCCGGATCCCATAAAGCTTATGGCCTTAAAACATTGTCACCTTCGACGGCACCCAGGTGGGTTCACCTCTGGGTTTATTGTCGAGGCGTTCGTCTAAAACCCCAAATGAAGAATGTCTGGGGCGTTGACGGTACCTGTGCCATCACGAACCAGGACACGGTCGATTACTGTGAAGAGCGGCTATACTGAATCATCCGCAATCTGCAAATCACTATTGAGAAAGACGGTCCTCTGCTCTTAGATGACGTCGTCTTCCAGCTCTAGGCGGCCATTTGATGACCACAGGGTGCTGGAAGCCGACCAACACATGGCAGATGCCTGGTTATAAGGCCTGTCATCCACGAAACTGCATGTGCACTCTATACCGGCGAGCGTCAACTCATTAGGGAACGACGATAGTTAAGTATGACAAGGTTAAGCGTGCTCGAGAGCTCTTCAGGGCCATATGTCCTGAAGTGACCAGACTAAAAAAATCTAACAAAACCAGACCCTAGTAAAGCATCCCGTGCGTACAAGGCGTCTCCGAGACCGTAACTAGATCTCTTGCGCCCCATGGAGTGAGAGTCGCCTACATTCCATCGGTAGGTGAGGCGTCCAGTGAACCCTGTTCCCGAACAAGAGAAGCCGACCGTTGTCAACTGACTTTAATGCAGCTAATGAGGGGCATCTGCGTAATAGAAACCAGCCGAAAGCCCTGACCACAGATTCACAAACATCATTTGACCGTTCACAGGCCAGACTTGCAGTCAGATTTGGAAACTAGCGCCGCGCAGTGGAGACATCTTCGACGTTAACGCCGTTGAGATTGTGTGCTGAGGCGATAATCACATCATTGCAGTCAGAAGATACCTGAATGTCCAATGGCTGCTCAATCAACCATCATATAAACTTTCCGGCCTCCCACTTTCTTTTGCGAACGTATTTCAAATGTAGTAAGGGCGTGAAACCGCCTGAGCCGCCATTTATCGCTACGGTCAACAAGAAAGGAGCGATGCAGACTACGGTGGAGTAGGGCCCATTTCGCACCAACAGTTGAAATTAGCGGTCTGCACGCCAAGTACGATGCACATGCGGTCCAATTTCTACATAATGAGAGTCTTACACACGATTCTCCCGTCTCTAAGGACAGGTAGCAGAAGTCACTCTCTGATCCATCAGCACACAAATGCACCCCTCCCAGTGAACTTATAACTGTACTTTTGCTTATTTTTTCAATTTGTCGGTCAAAATAAAGCTACAGCTCTTACACGAAATTTTCTTTTAGCTCTACGAATGGCTGTCCTGCCCAAGTATCTGCGTCGTAACGCAACCTTCCAGGCGCTTTGGTGCGGAGTTGAGGAGAGGCCTGAAATCGAGGTCTACTTTAATGAACTAATGGGAGCCGCTGAACCTTTCTGCTCCATTTGCTCCTTCTTCTGGCCGCCAGGGGTATTTTACGAAGTGAACGTTTTTATTTTTTACTCCCCTTGCAACAATCGTCTGGAAGGTCGAACATAGCCAACCAGTGTTTTTCGAAATGAAAATAGTTTGTCTAGCACATTAGAAACGTGGAAATGAAGAAAACCCCTCCTCACGACCATCGCAGCGGTTGCAAAGTCAACCTTTTAAGCAAAGCACCTCTTGGTTTTGCCTTTGCGACGGGATGCAGAGGCAAAAATTACTCTGCAAAATGCTATGATTAATGTATTCGGTTGGTCAGGAATTTTATTTTCTATAACTGCAGATTGTAATGTTGCACGTAATATAGCACCGATTAGATTTTGAGGCTTAGAATAATATCTCCTTCCTGTTGCGCTCGCTAATCGGCTTGCCCTTATGCTTCTACTTCCTGTTCAAATCCACAAAAACCCTTATATACCACAAATAAAGGCGAATGCCCGGGTTCCAGGTGTAGGTATGATTAGGAAAGAAGCAGAATGATTGGCCGTTTGTTCTGTTGCTGCCGTCACCTCTGATGGTTGACTCCTCTACGAGTTCAAAATCTCAGAAAAATGAACAGACCATTCCGGCGCCCGGTCGGTCTCCCTTCCCCTTACTCCTGATTTCGTTCAAAATTTGTAAATGAACGAAGAGTACTGTTCGTACAATTACGTTTCACGTTCAACTGATATCTTCACTGCAACCCAATATGTCGGGCGTAACTAGATATATCGAAATAAACGCTTAATGATATTTTCACCTGCCAAATCTGGCTTGATCGTCAGCCATCGCGGACGATGATGTCCACCATGTGCCCCACAACAAGAAGGTGGGCGCAGGGGCAGTGACTTGCGCGTGAATTAGTTTATTAGTGACAATAGACTCGCGATGCATCTGCCGCACTTCTCTTTCACCCACCTAGGCCCGGTGTTAGGACAGAGCCACTCTCTCCTTCCACTCCCAGGCATCAGTACACTGTCCAAGATTAGAGACGAAACTCCTTCTAGTCGGCCAGCGAAATCAATATACACATGCGACAAAACCTCCGGTGGTTGTCAGGCTACTGGCGACTGGCGGTGAGGCATCCCAACAGCCTGTTGATATCGAGAACAGCGTCGAACGGGGACGTCGACGCCGCCGTCAATACTCGGCCAGTATATAAAACTGTGAGCAGTGGAATTCATCTGACTGGTGCCAGGGTAACAGGATGAAACTGGCGTAGTCCAACAGATCGAAGTGAAGATGGAATTGTCACACGGACAGCAGTGGTTGGCCAACAGGTCTGCACGTAGGTCATGACTTGGTGAAGGGCAGAGTCCCGTTCAGTAGCGCGCCGGATGTCAGCGGCAGTTACAAGTACACCTCATATGACGCCCGAAATTTGACGGCGCACGCCGTTTTAAATCGAAGTGGAGGCTATCACTGCGTCTTCTTCAGGTTCTTGATAGTTGCAAATGAGACAGGAAGGGGAGTCACCCTGACTCAAGTCGTTAGTGCGATAGTAGCGAATGTCGAAGTCGTAACTAAGGAGAATTTTTGCCTATCGCTGGTCTCGGCTGGCTGAATAGACAGAAATACCCTTCTTCGGTCGAAAGATTGACAGTAACGGTTTGTGGTCGGTCAACAACGTAAAGCGTCCACTGTCCGGCAGTTTGCGGAACTCGTGGACGGCAAACGCAAGGACCAACGCCTCTTTTTCCATTTGACCATAGTTCTTCTCCGCAGGAATTAGCATTCGAGATGCGTGCCTAATCGCCTTTTTTGACCCCTCAGGAAAAGTATGCGAGGGGACAGCACCAACTCCGTGCTTGGAAGTATCTGCAGCAATAACGATCTGCAGTGTCAAGTCGTAATGCGTCACTAGCAGATCCGAACTAGATATCGGCTTAAGCTGGAAGAAGGCCTTTTCACAGTCGGAGGACCAGCACTACGGAGCATCCTTCTGCAGCATGACATGAAGGCGCTGTAATAGATGATCAGGTCAAGGAACGAACGAAGTTGTGATAAATCCTAGGGTGCGGCCATCCGTTGGTTGGCTTGAATACTTTCGGGATCTGGATGGCTGCCCGTAGCGCCAAAAATGAATCCGAGGTATTTGATTGAATCGAGGAAGAACTTGCATTTGTCAGCCTTCCAGCTGAAACCATATTCCTGCACGCGCTCGATTACTGCGCACACTCGCTCTTGGAGCTCAACAGGGGAGCGACCCATGATGATTGCGAAGTCTGGTGCATCGTAAGGGGGTCAAGGAAATGCCAGAGTTTCTCACAGATGATAGTGATGTTGGAAGCAATTTCCAACTGTAGACGGACTGAGTGACTATTGAACAACACTTCAACAAACTTTCTGCGACCAGCCTCATTGAGCAATAAAATGACCAACAGACTCGGCGAATTGCCAACGGACTGGGATTTTGACTTACGTTTTGACCGGAAACAGCCCTTGCAATTGGAAGTGGCGGGCAGGCTTGCCTGCAGAAGTTAGTATTGATTGACAGAACCCGTCACGGTGCCCCACCTGGTTACAGCTTTGACAGCGATACTGGCTGAATGTGCAATCCCGATGGAAATGCCATGCGCCACAGTGCCGACAAGGAGATGGCGACGATCTCGCCATGGACATCTGCATGGACCGCGTAACAGGATGTGATTTAGTCTCTGTGACCGTATAGGCTGAGCAGGATGTAACAGTGTCCTGGATCATGGCGGGGTCTTGCTTGGGGTTCAAGAGTGTTTGACATTCTAGCGTTAGCTTTTGGAGTGTGAGTTGTCCTGCTGCACTTTTGACAGGATGTCAGCATCCTTGGGGAACTGGAGGTCGCGGACATATGAGATATTTAAACTGGTCTTCAGTGTGAGAAACGAGTTGAAAACGCTCATATTCGCGGTTAACAGTACCTACATTTGTATTGAAATCGTCGGCTTCCCGTTTACACTATTGGAGACATTGAAATCAAGTGTTGAACAGGGCGACTGTTCGCCAAAAATCTGCAACAATGTTTTAACCGTGTCCGTGAAGGTGACTTCTCGAGGGTTCTTGGGAAGAATGGGGTCTACATAACGTTCGTGTTCAGCAGAGCCCAGTTTGCGCAGTAGGAGTCGGACCTTCCATGCATCGTCCTTTGGCGAACAGACAGACACAGCAGATCCTCGTAAGGCTTGTTCCAGGGGCTAAAGGTGATATGGGCCTACGGATCGTACGGAAATTCAGTAATACTGCCGGCAATGTGATCAACGGATTGTGAACCACTAGCCGTGCCGGATTGGCCCATGGATGATTTGGACAGCTTAATAGTGGCAGCCTCTACTGCTGCTACCACATTTGCTTCAAGTCAGCGTACTCGTCAACCGTCGTAGTGGAGAAATTGTGTCACCAAACTGTTATGACCCGCTCTGATACTCAGTAACGACACGAGCCGGATGCGTAATTGACTGTTGTCCCAATCACCAACACACCACGAAAATAATATATTAACCTGCAAGCCGTTCTTACTGGAAAAGTAGCGCGTATTTAAACATCCTATTCAGGCTGGCCAGCACTTTGTTCAATGTGCTTCAGAAAGAAAACTGTAGACGAGCCGATCAAATTCTCGCAGACACGGACCAATCAGGTTAACAGACTACTTACAGCGTGTTAACAGCATGAAGGAGAATGCGCCCACGTGATTTCCGGCGAAAATGATGAGCTGGTTTCGTAGACTGCTGCTCCAGTCTTTGCTGCTCTTCTCCGAGCCAGTCAGTCCTGGGCGAGGCCCCCCAGGTCTCCGAGTCGATTTGCAGTTCCACGAGAGAGGTTTTCAGTTGTTCCTGCAGCGTCGATTTTGCTTGCGTGGTTGGCACGCACGTTTCACGACATCGCCGTAGAAGAGTCACTTTTGTACACGCTCCAGCACAGTTTCAGTTGCCAGGGCGGAGGAAGGCGGACGGTCCATATCGATATTGAGTGCCTCCGAAATTGTGGATGGGCAGTCATTAGTATAGCTTATGTGCTGATACTTCCCGTTACCCCAGCGCTCGTACTGGCCAAATGCTCAGACCCGTATCTTTTTTATTTATACTGTGGTACTATCAGTACGCTTGAAAGGAACCTCAGAAAGTCAACGATGAGCCCATTCCCTGGACAGCTTCTTTCTTGTTCAAGGTCCAGAATTTTTCTAACATTGTGCTCCCCTAAACCCAGGTCTCGGACGGAAGACTCGTTCATGTGCTCTTCTACAGCTGAACTCAAATCAGTGTTTGTCGTATTATGCGACCACAGAAGCTCAGTCTGTGGAGTAATCTAAACTTGATACTTGCTTTCATGTTTGGAGAAGGATAAAATGGTTTTCTGATAATCCGCTTGCCTCACTGGCATGAAACTCACAATTATTCCTCCAGAAATTTTGGCCTACACCTCAGCTTTTGGGAAAAAAACTTATGGCCGAATGTGAGGGGTCTGTTCCGAAGACTCAATTTTTCTTCATCCATTTCGTTCAGAAGAATTAAGTCGGATAACTGAATCGCTACTAGAAACGCCACGAGGGACGTTAAGCCACCCGCTAATGAGTCGAAGTCCTTTGCGGTGCACCGCTCAACCACATAGAGTCAAAGAAACATGTAAGCGAATTTGTTGATAACCAATGTTTCGAGCGTGTGCTGGAGATATCGTTCAAAAGCAAGGCTCAAATCCTACTATTCATGTGCTGGACTGAATATGTGCCGCGTTCTTCAGAAGTAGTGGGCCAAACTCGTCACCGGCCTTGATATATCCTTTTAGTCCCCACTGACTCAAATGCAACTCTACTTTCGAAACAGTTAATACATAAAAATTATTTACAAGAAGATCTCTAAACAATTATGCGCTACGAATTTCTGTGGAAACTTTCGACCGTTAAAGCAGTTGTGTTCCGGCATTAATACCTCTAAGCTATCTGATCGGTTACCGTCTAGTTATGGTCTCTATACTCGGCGATGGGTGCAACATTCGTGTCTATTCCGAACTTTGTTCAGGAAACTTAAATGAATCCGCAATAAAACCAGAGTGAATGTACATATCCGTTCACACTCCACCTCGTTAGCACCCAGCTCTGATAAGACCTGTTTCTGTTATCGTTCCCAAACCCTTGTCATTTGAATGTTTCTCGTAGTCCCTTCAGGTAATTCCCAAACAAGTGTCGGACTGATCATATACCAAGGTATCTTGCGTGACAGTTGTTTGTTCATAAGTCGTCCTTGCTACTTGATAGGGTTTGCATTCGAGTCATCGGTATTCCTGTCTTTTGGGATAAGACCGAAGTCATGGGCGCAGGCTCAGGCAATCGCCGTTCATGCTCATTTATATGCAAGCAACGTCGTGCATTCAGATTTGAGCATCAAGGATCCACGGATTCAACAATCTTTTCCAGAGTCACCGTCCGCCATATCTTTTTCTTATTTGGTTGTTACCCCCGAAACCAAAGCGGACTAGTTTTGGACAATTTGGATACATTACGGACACGTCATGTTTTTAATCTAGCGTTTTTACCGCGAACTGTTAGACAGTCTCCGGGCCTGCTTTTGTGACAGTGACGTTTCTCATCGACAGTTGCCCCTATTTGCGAAGTTCTATGCAATTACCTGAGCCGCGCGTATTCTCTATCGTTCGGAATAAATTCGGGCGCAAAGCGCTTAAACCGGCGCGTCGGTGGGAATCCTTCCCCTGTGGACAAGCTTCAACGTAAGCTCAATTGAGGTTCCTGCACAGGTGCCTAGAGTGGAACATTCTGCCGCGATGCCGCCAGTCAACACCGAGCTAGGTAGGCGAACAGTCTAACAACACGGACTCAGAATGATTCGGGCTTTAATCCAGGATTGTCACCTTCGAATACGCAAGTACAAAGCAGCAATTGAGGATGAACAAGCGAAGTGCTCAAGGATCCTTGGAGAATCGCTGATAAATGATCTTCATCGTAGCATTTCTCTCAGTGCCAGGCGCATTCGCGATGCACGCGAATCCAAACTGAAGCGGAAGTTGACCACATTGAGCGAAAAGAATGCAAGCCTCTGCCATGATAATGTTGTGCACAACCCATCTTCCAAACAACTGACAGCAGTGCAGATAAAAGTCCTAAGCCATGATGCCTGCTTCAATACATCGGACGCCCAACCAATTGACTTCATCGCAGCTGCGGAATCTGTCATTCGTGAAGCCCCACTTACTGAGAAAAACAAAAATCTGCTACGACAGCAAATATTCTCCAGACTCATGTCCCACAAGAAACGCAATATGCTCTCAAAAGCAGAAAACGAAGCACTTCGAACTTTGGAGACCGACAAAAGCATTGTCATACTCTCGGCCGATAAAGGACGATCGACGGTCGTACTGAACAAGGAGCACTACGTAAACAAAGTCGAGGCCCTTTTAGACTATAGAACTGCCTACATTCCTTGTGAAGGTGACATGTCCAAGACTCTAATGAGCAAAATCAACTAGGACCTGGCAAGTCTTCGGAAGTCAAAAGCGATAGCACAGCTTGACTGGCAGAGGATGAAACCAAAGGATTCCGCGATCGCGAGATTCTATGGTCTACCCAAGGTCCGCAAACCAGGAACCCCCTACGACCGATCGTTTCTCTAAGAGGCACCCCAACGTTTGGCCTGGCTAAGTGGCTGTTCCTGCGTCTGAAATTTCTAACTCAAGGTTCTGAAACAACCATCCACTCAACAGAACAATTCCTTGAGAAACTGCAAGGTATTAGACTTACAGATGACGAAGTGATGGCATCTTTCGACATGATATCACTCTTCACTTCCATCCCACAACATCTCGCGGTTAAAACTGTGCAAACCTTGCTGGAGCAACATTATAACTAGACGGACAACAAACTTAAGGTAAAACACCTTGTCGATCTCCTGCAACACTGCTTGAAGACCTTCTTCACCTTCAATGGAGCCACGTACGAACAAGTTAAAGGTACACCGATGGGGTCGTTGTTATCCAGCTTGATTGCCGAGGCAGTGTTACAACGACTGGAGGCACTGGCTTTTGACCACTACCGACCACGACTGTGGGTACGGCATGTTGATGACACATTTATCATCATCAATCGGGACAGGATTGGGGAATTCACGCAACATCTGAACTCGATTTTCCGATGATGTGCTCGAGTATGAATACGAAACGTCAGATGAATAAACCTTCTTCCCCAGAGATCGCCTCATCCTCCTCTTCCATACCTACATATATATATATATAATGTTAGGGGGCACTCACCGATCGTTCATACGGAGGTCACTCGTTCCGTTGTGCCTTAAGGGCTCTCTCTCGAGCCCAACCAGCAGCCGCACAGCGGCAACGGGCTCGTGGCCCGGTGAGTAGAGGCGTTGACTTCTAAACCAACAGGTCGCGAGTTCGAGGCTCGGGTGTTCCACACTTCGGGCTTGGGTATGGCTGGCTGACGACGGCTAATAAGCCAGAAATGGCCATTCCAGTCTCCCTTGTCTTTGTCGGTAATATCATTCTGCCTATATATATATATATATATATATATATCAGGTGAATAATTTCAGAAATTAATCAGTGCAGAACTTGGAGTTAAATCTCCGGGACATGACTTTTTAGGGTCAGAACCGAAATTTCAATGAACATTTGAGTCGAAGACAATCAACTACTGTGGAATAACCACGTAATGCCCATTCTACAAACAAGTAGTACTACGAGTAGTATGAATTCCATATGGTAATGGAAACCGGAAACCGCTAGAGAACGCTGGGGGTCCCACTGAAGAGCCGAACCACTCGCAGCTGTGTCACGCAGCGGCAGAATATCGGCGAAACACGTGTCTGGGCTTTTAGCAAGTATCTAGGTCGGGAGTACGGTATAATACCATTACCAATATATATATATATATATATATATATATGAAAAAATAAAAGAAGTTCTTCGGAAAAGTCGAGTTATACTCGTGAATTTTCGAGCTGGTGACACCAACCCGTCGTCAGACGAAATGAAACGAGGTAGAAAATGAGATGGGTTCTGAGGGACAAGGGCTTTATTGCACTTAGGAAATCGATAATCGCTTGGCATTCGTGCAAGTAAGCGGCCGTCGTGTGTGTCAGTCCTTTCTGATTGACCTTCGCTTTTTCCATTTCTGAGATTTGTATGCGCGGCATCCAACTCGATGTGCCGGTTGATGCATGATTCGTCATGCGTCCAAAATGTGCATAGTGCAACCATGCTGCTTTCGCATTGTTTTCATGCCACTGATTTTATAATATGCGGGAGATTATTTTGTTGGGATGGATGAAAAAGCAGAACCAACTAGGTGACCACCCTTGTAATCTCAACCTTTCCATTTACACAGGCCTAAGCGCGAGTCTCCGAATAGACTTTTTAGCTATTTCCGATTTGAGGTGCCGGGACATTTGTATGAAGATTTGAGATCCTTAGGCTTTCTAAATAAATGTGGGTATTCACTTATCCGTTAAAATGACGTCCCACCGTTCCGCACACTGTTAGTGTCCTTTGGGTTTAATTCTCATGGATTTTGCCAGGTTGTTCGAAAGGCCCTTCGAGGAACTTATTACGGCCAACCACTACCGGATTTTAGCGAACCTTACCTGTCTGAGGTGGCATTTGTTCGCTCGCCGGCCGATTTTCCTAAAATCAACATTGAAGAGAATCCAGCAAGTCGCGTTCTGCGCTGTGCCAGCTGTCATGTCATTGTGCACGCGCGTTGCTATGGCCTACCAGACCTTGAAATCTGTCACGACCGGGCGGACCTGGAGTCTTGGATCTGTGACGCATGCAGCTCCAATACGTCGCTAGGAAGACCGGTGAGTCATTTCTCCTTCCTTACATTGACTTTGCTCTCCTTTAGACCTTCTTAATACCAAATCACCTAAGTTGTGGCTAATAACTGCTAAGACTTTTTTTCTCGTGGACGGTCAAACTTACACCCCCTCGATTTATGCTCAGCTTGTTCCTCTTCAAGACGTACGTCTTTATTTTCCTGGAGATGGGAGTTGAGCCATTTCCAGGTCATTGATGCATATAATGTAATAATGATGGTGGTCATTTTCGTGAATGAACCCTTCCTCCGAAGCATTCAGAGCTCAAGATGTCTTTGTCCCCCACAACGAAGTTAGGCGGGATACGAAAATTCGAGCGGAGGTTGGAAGATTAATCGGGAGGGTATGGAAGCATGACTAAAATGTGCCGCGAAGTGCAGTTGCCGACCTATTTCATGAAATGTTAATCGGAATTCTGAAATGTTTTTCGATTAGAAAGGAATACCTAGGTGGGATGTATATTTTATTGTGGTACAGCACAATCCCAAGGTATTTCAGCCACTCCGGGATGCCGGCCTTTAAACAAGCTTCCACCTGGCCGCCTGCAAAAGTTATATTTAGTATAAAATGACTAATTAAGCAGTGTAGGTTCTCCCCACTGATTTTCGATGTCTTCATACATTCAACTACATTTTATAGGAAACATGTGCAAAAACACTCACCCTTGTACCCGTCCAGTATCAAACCACATCTTTAAATTATATACTTGAAGAAAGGCTACCTTTAGATTTTAAGGAAGTTTCGATTCGGAATAATTTTAAATCCGCTTTTCAAATGCACTTGTGCCTAGGGTTTCAAAACTCCGCGCCTTATACTTTCTGTGTATGGAGGATGATACATTTTTCTACGTTAGTAAGATGTCATAAAGGACCCGCAATATTCTGGAATGCAAGTGAACCATGTTGTATACTTCGTAGGCATCATCAACAAACAGTCAGATAAGATGCTCCATGAATAGACATTTGACGATCTTAAAGGATCACATAATTGTAAACTTTCTAAACCGGAAGAGATTTAAAGAAGGCGTAACTCGACACCTGTGGCTTCGAAGACGATCTTGACTTCTTCGTAGGACCGGTTTTTTGACGTCCATCTTTCTTATCCCTTGACTTTCGTAAGTTTAACAGGATTTTGCAGTGGGGTTTTGAAGTGGGTGTTATGTATACAATCTGAGCAGGGGTTCGTGGAACGTCGGCCGGAATCTCCTTCAATGTTTTCGAGCGAAAAACTGATTTAGTTAATTTTCAATGCCAAGAAGCTCAGAATATAATTCCACATTATTTTATATGTTGTGGTATGCTGTCCTTCGATTAAGAACCTTCCCAACCGCCTGCGTTGATGCCAGTCGTGAAAAATGTCGCTCGATTGGTACCTTTATTCTGCATTGACTTTCAGTGTTCCTCTAAATTCAGACATTTTTATTTGAAAGAGGTGAATAATATTTCATTTCTTTAGGATACTTTTCAGAAAATAATGTCCTCTTGAAAATGGATGAAAATAGGGTATTTTTAGGTTTTCAAATATTATTGACTGGGACCTTTTAAAACACCGTAATGCGGGCAGGTGCCTTATGCGAGCTTACACCTATTACCAATTTTCCCGCGTGTAGTTTGATGGCTAATGATAGCTAAGCGATGTCCTCGCAGCAACATAAATCGAAGTTTAGTTTTTTTCTGAAGTATCAAGTAATTTAGAGCCCCTAAGCTTCCTTGCTTGCTTGGTACGGCTGCGATCATGTCTGATCTAGCCGGCCTTGACGATGTCCCGAACTGTACCTCTGCACTGCTGCCGCGGATCGTCACGCGTGCAGAGGTACAGTTCGGGACATCATTGAGGCCGGCCAAATCAAGCATGATCGCAGTCGTACCAAGCAAGCAAGCAAGCAAGCTTAAGAACATCAAAATCTGTTCCTCAAAGAAAGCACGAATTCACGTTGACTCACTTGTGAAAAACTCGGTGCCTTGGTGGGATTCGACCCCAGGACAGCAAGGGGACGCTTTAGTCAAGCCAACGCCCTTATCATCTGACCTACGAGGTCCCATCGGACGACGCGAGTTTAATCACATTTGGGTCAAGTTTACTCGCCCAACCTACTGCAGCGTCTGGAATCCATTAAATCTGATACAGTAAGCTGACTGCCCAAGCAGACATTACCTAGGAGATCCTGCTTGGGCAGTCCGGTTACCGTATCAGATTTGGTGGATTTCACACACTGCAGTAGGTTGGGCAGGTAAACTTGACCCAAATGTGACTAAACTCGCGTCGTCCGATGGGACCTCGTAGGTCAGATGATAAGGGCGTTGGCTTGACTAAAGCGTCCCCTTGCTGTCCTGGGGTCGAATCCCACCGAGACACCGAGTTTTTCACAGTTGGGTCAATATGAATTATTCGAAATCTGCCAATCACCTGAAAGTAGGAATTGCTTAACTTTTGACTCATCAGAACATTTCCAGTTTTAAAATCATAACTTTCGGGGTTGTTTATTTTTCTATCACATTGCTGTACCGAATGAACAGTTTTCCCATTTTTTTTGGTCGACACTACTTCGTCAACACTTTGCGCATCTCTACACACTATTTGAGTAACAATTTTGTCGCAACACATACCCACACATATGTCCGATAACATTCCTTTTTTGCAGCCAACATGCTATTATTTAGTAATCAACTCGATATTGTGTGTCATTATCACAACTTTAACATGTCCGATCAGACTTTTGCAGCGACATGCTGACCCAGTCTGCTCAGCAAAGGAGAGCTCGCTTGGCATTGGTACAATGCATATTTAAGCATCTTCTGTCAGCATGCTTTTTTGAACTTCGAAAGTTCTTCACCGCGTCTCTACCCAACAGCGCTGCTGCCTCTGCCCAGTTCGGGGCGGGGCTTTAAAACGGTTGGAGAACTCTAGCCAGGATGGTCAGTCGTTCTGGGTGCACCTCGCTTGTGCCATCGCGGTTGGTAGGCGCTGCCGCTTTATCGATGTTGTCCTACGCAGACCCCTCCTCCTCCGCAACGAACTTCAGCCAAATACTCCTTTACCACCTCTTTCCCGTCCTTCCTTCTGTCATCATCGACCTTCCGCATCTAACTTTCATTGCTTGGACTCCTGTCGAGCTACCTCAGATTTTCTCCACACACGTTCTGCGCTATCAGACGGAAGGCCTGCTCCTCCGACATCTGTTCGTGAACTCTACCGGGATGTCTACGTGTGGGAACCTCTAAAGCGGTAAGGGCTATTATCATGTCCTTCATACACTTGCAATTAGCCTTTGCGCCGCATTTGAATAACCAGTACCCTCGCAGATTTTGCCCGAAAGAGTGATCACTTATAGACGGTTGGGATAATAAGTTTGTTCGGGTAATTCGTAATGCCTGACTGAAACGTGTTTCCTATTTCCCAAAGAGTCCTGACAGTTGAATCTACAGTCTACCAAAAGTCTGTAATCAGGCAAAATGCACCATATAATTAAAGCTGTGCACGGGACTTTCCGATCTTAGAAGATGGAGAGCTGAAACGTCAGACCAAGGATTTAGCCTCTCTAGGCCAGTGTTCTTCTTTGAAGTGCCATATGAAAATCACCAAACACTAGGTTGGTTTGCCCACGGTCCCTAACCTTCAAGACTCAGTCTAAGGATTCGTTCGACGTTGTTCCCTCGGTCTACCGAAAGATTTTGAGTCAGCGTTCGGCCGCATTTTAGCAGCTTGGACGTAGAGCAATTTTCTGTAGATCTGAGCACGCATCTCCACCCATTGCACGGATGCACCACATTAGGTTTTTAAATTTTTCCTCTATACAATGGTTCGACTGTCGCCTGCGATGGCCACCGCTGCCACACGAAGTGGACACAGAAGTGATGTCCTCTCAAACGCATTTACTGTGACGCTGACTTGCGGAGCAGCTTCCTCACTACTCTCACGCCCAATGCGCTTCGATTGGGCGACAAACTCAGGTCGACCGACGGTGGACGTAACCGCAACATCTGACAAAGCTAAGCAGCCCGTTTCGGCGTGCCACACTCGATCCTATCCCTACTTAACATTTATCAAATTACATCTGAGGCAGGCTCTCTGATTCTACATAAGTGGGGGTGACTTTCTGGGCACCAGTTGCATCATGGGATGGTTTTCTGTAGTACTTCGGCTCGGAGGAGGACGTCTTATTAACCACCCTAATTTTACAGGATCTGCAGAATTGTAAGGAGTTTGGATCACGAAGAAGTTGAACGCATGTAAAACTGTAGAAAATAACAACATCTCATCGATGTTTGCCTTACCACCCACTTTACTATTTTCCTGTCCGCATTCCAAGGTTTCGATCATATTCTTTCCTTTATTAAGTGAAGTCAAGTTTACATTGCTATATCGCTAAGGGGTAAGGACGTTCGCCTCTTGCCTAGCTCGTCTTTTATGCTCACATGCTTATTCATTGTCTGTTTTTAATGAAAATAGTCTACTGTTTCTCTCAATTCGAAACTTGCATGCTAGATTGTCATGGTGGATCTTGAGATAATTTAGATTTGATTGCGTTCTTGATAATTATGCTCTTGTGTCCATTTCCCCTCACATCTCCACAAACATGCCATAATTCACACCTGTCGAGTATTAACTGTGAGAGAAAAGGGATTCATGTACACTATCGGTCAAGGTAATTTAAAACCGACTCAACCGCTAGGCAGACCCGGATATCTACAACAAAAGAAAATGTAACTAACACCTCAACTTATGCGACTGTCGGGAGGACATTATATATCAAGACCTAAATGTACATTTTCAACCGGCTACGTCTCATGCAATGATTGTTGGTTGTTCAAAACTGTCTTTTACCGGGAGGACAAGACCATCTTGACCTCGCTGCTGGCTGCTGGACGCGTCCATGGGTGGTGGTCAGTTGAACTGCCTTCAGTAAAGTAAAACCGCGAAATATGAAAGCCTGCATCTGGCAAACGTTCTACTGCTGACTGAGTCGCCATCTAAGGGCCGAGTTAAGAGCTAGGGAACCCGACTTCCGTCAAACTCATGAATCTCCGTGACATGGAAGTTTTCAGTCGCGGTACTCAAGCTAATCCCGTTGGCGACGTTCGGATGTTAGGCTCCGCGATAGCCTAAGAAATACACAAGCTTTTGGCGTACTGATTGCTGGGCTCTGTGTCAGCTACGGCACCGCGTCTTTTGTGCATTATAAATATTGGCAAAACGAACATAGTTCCGACCTTTTCGCTTGTTTGTCGCATTCAGTCTATCTTTCACAGTAAGAATTCGCTTGCGAAAATGAAGTAGCCCTGCTGACAAGTCACGATAATGGAGAGAATAGTTTCTTGGGCAACGGCGAAGGCGGAATATATCTGACCATATTTCTTAGGTCTCCACGCGCAAGTATTTCATCCAAACACTACAGTTCCCGCGACTATTCGTTAGTACGCCGGAAGTCCCCAGAAAATTTGGTATTACGTCATACTGGCTCCGATTTTTCCGACCTCGAAAATTTTCGGACCTGTCGGTATACTTGGCGTAATTCACATTCCTTTCGTAATTTCCACCCCCAATACTTACTTGTAATATAACTGCACAGACATGTTTGCTGAACTGTCTCCTGAAACGGCCTAGAACCATGACGTAGAGATATTAAAGGTATAAACTGCTTCATTTGGCCTATAACTTGCAGGAAACGTTCTTCCTTATGCGCAAGAACAGAAGCACACGATAGAGCCTCGTGATCTGCTGATATCGTGCAGCACCTGTTGTTAGTATTCTTTAGATTTTCTCGATTCAGTGCTGGTTTATTCTCCGGAATAGACTCACCCGAGGCCAAAGCTATGTCGGAAGACAGTCCGGATAATTCGGTTATTATTTGTGGTTCTATAGCAATAAACAGTAAGATTAGCCGAGCACGATAGAGTTAATAAGGCGGGAATAAATTGCAAAGTGGGCGTACACTCTAGGCGATTAGACGAGCAGTCAGCGAATGACGCCAAGGTGTGGTGGTCGGTTTGAAAGCGAGCGGAGACAAAGAACAATTAACAAAGAATGGCGAGAACCGACGAATAGGGATACAGCGACAAAGGCAGGGTTGAATGAGTAAAGTCAGGTTACTAACAAACGATTAGTAGGAAGAGAGAAGAATGGAAATTGACATCGGGGATGCCACACCTGTTCAGGATGCCGTTTTTAAAGACTGCAAGCCCGGGGCAACCTCTCAAAACAACCTTCAAGTAGCATTCGAGAACACAAATGCTTTTATATGTTTGCGATTCCTTTACAAGTGTTTTGGTCCCCGTGCTATACTGATACAGGCGAAGGGGCGAGTTCCAAGTCGACTGGGTGGAAATGTAGTTAATCTCGGCAACAAGAGCTTCACTGGCTTGAAATAGGTGTTCATTTTGCTGCTGACCTATCCGTTGTGTTTAATTTTTACACATTCGGGACATTTTAAAACCGTCAAGTGGGTTTTGTTTCGTCCCCGACAACGACCACTCAACCGATGATCGCACTTTTGATGCTCAGCCGCCGTCGTCCAACGCCATCCCCATCATCCCGCGACATCGACTACAATCTCACCCATACTTGTCACCGATTAGAGTACTCCGTCAACCGCTACTCTCACAACCACCTCTCCCACCACCAGCGATATGGACTTGATCCCAACCTGTCCGCATTGCGATCGTACATTTCCCTCACCCATCGGTCAATCACGAATCCTTCGCACTGTGACAGGTGAAACAGTGCCAGGAGTTCCGACATACAGTCGCGGCATCTGCCTTCACTGCACACGCACATTTATTCACCGCATGGATCTATTCAGTCACACGTGTATTGACGACAGCGGAATTCACCGCAATATCGACATGTCAAGCACACCTTGCAAACTCAACAACTCTTCCATCCCCAGCCCCACTAACTCCGCATCCGCCAGCGCTGTCACCGTCAGCAACTTAACCACCGC
This sequence comes from Spirometra erinaceieuropaei, assembly GCA_902702965.1. NCBI lineage: Eukaryota > Metazoa > Platyhelminthes > Cestoda > Diphyllobothriidea > Diphyllobothriidae > Spirometra > Spirometra erinaceieuropaei. Next base: position 168,778 of record CACRXP010000173.1, on the reverse strand, counting down.
AACCAGATCTGTAGCTCTCAACCTATCATGTCCACAATACCACTTCGCATACACGTCACGCATCAGCTTGGTCGGTCACTTGCGAATCCATCCAAACCAGTGCCTTGAGCACCAACATACATCGTCATAGGCTCGACTGCACGTATTGCCCCAGCGCATGCAGACATCGCATGAGCCGACTCGGTCACGTGCGCCTCCAGGATAATCTACGGTAAACCACCTTGGACTAAACTACATCATCACACTTTTCCCCAGTAACACATGCACCACAACTTAACAGGTCCGACACCACACACCGCCGGCACGAACTACGAACCTCTCCCATAAGTGAAAAGTGTGTCTAGCACCCTTCGCGTGTGGCGCCTCTGCTGCACATGAGATCACACCAGTCCACTCCCTTTGTGTGAAGTCCTGACGTGTTTTATAGGGGCCAGGTCGTGTGCATGGCACATGGAGACGGGGTGTTTTTAGATCTGTCAGCCACCTCTTCCAGTTTCAGAATCAATTAAATGACTGACCTGGCAATCGGTTGGCGTAACTGAAAGGAAACAGAGAGTTAGGTGGGTTCTTAGCCCATTATCCGCACTATAAAGAGTCTGGCACGCATTAAGCCATCGCGGTGCGCTAAAAGCCGTGGCTAGGATGGTTGCTAACTGACAATATATCTCGGACCTCGTAGTTAACCCTGTATATGCCTGTACGTTGTGTGGCTGATTTGTGGGCTGAGAGTCAGACTGCGGCGACTCCTTCTGAATGTACCCTTTAGGACTCTCCCACTCATTTTACGATCCGAGCTGCCCCCTTTTCTTGTTCTGTGAAATCCTGGTCCTTTGTGCGCTGGCCAGAAGTGTGGTGTCGCGCCTGGGTGCCGGTTAACGGCGCGCCATCCACTTGCGTCTGCTGTGGTCTTCTTGACTTTGTCATGACACCGGGTCCGGGTACGAGAGGAGTATAGAGTGCAGTAGATGCCGCGCATGTCTGCGATTACCATAACCTAATTAACCCTCAGATCACTATTCCTTTGCCCACCCTGGTGTAGGGCATATAGGAGACGCGTTCTCAGTCGATTGCGATCGAGTATATACAATAGTAGAGGGGTGCAACTGATCAGGACGAGCCCGTGGCTCAGTAGTTAGACCGGTGAACTTATAACCAACAGGTCTTGGGGTCGAGCCCTTTGTTATTTCTGTGGCAAACTGGTTCATCGTGCACGGACTAGGCGTGTCACGCGTATGTTGGCTTTTTAGTTTTCTCTGTTACTGCGCCCGAATCGCCTTTGGTCTTCTTGACTATTCTTGACACCGGGCGCAGGTGAGTAAGGCAGAAGTTCGGTAGAGGCATCGCAAGTCTGCTATCACAATTAAGCCACTTTTCGTGCAAGTAACCGTCCTGCACGTGGGCAACACGGCGGACATCATCGTACGTGATTGTCGAACTGACGTGTAGACGTTGCTGTTCTGGTTTTCGCACGAAATAATATTTTTATTGCTACGTTGCTCCTTGTCCTATTTCCCACGGGCCATGCCCCGTGAGAGTAGGGGAGCAGGCGAAACAACAATCCAATTACGTGCAGGTTATCATCGGCCCACAGCAAACGGTGAAAAGTCTGTCGATTGTTACCTGATTAAAGCTCTCCTAGAGCTTGCTGATTTTAGTCATAGTTGGTATTAATTCACCTTCGCCACTCGATTCGGAGAAGTATTGTTCAACGCTTGCGTCTTCCCTGCAGCAATGAACGGCAAAGATGAGCAAAGGAGGGAGGTGAAAGAGTTCTGACCTCCGCGGTATCCGATGGAAGCGTCTGTGTTGTCCCGTTAATGACCGGCGAAGCCCTTCCATCGCTCTTCTTATGCTACCGGCTTTTCAAACACCCACAAACTTAAAACCTTACCGTATGCTAACGTAATAGGTCTGATAGCGATCAGTAGAAAATGAACGTTGGCCTTTAAATCGATTATGCTGTGGAAGATTTGCTCAATACTGACCCCTCTCCATTATACTCATTTAGCCCTCTAAACGCGCCACGTGTTAGATGCGCTGGACCTACACGGGGGCCACATCGGACTCTGGCAGGCGTTATCTGTGCGCAATAACAAATGCCAACATTTGCGGGGTGCGCTGGCGGACCCTGTTGTCGGCATTCGTCGCACAACTGGACCACTGCCATCACCCCATTGTTTTGTGGTCAAATCCTGGTCATTTGTGTGTGGACCAGGGGGTGCGGAGTGGGGCGCCAAGGCGAGGATCCGTCCGAGCCATCCACCTGCGGCCTCCCTCGTCTCCGGTCTTCTTGACTCTGTCTTGACACCGGGCTCAGGGGGGGGAGGAGGAGAGAGTGTAGGTAGATGCTACGCAAGTGTACTGGCACTATAAACCCCCTGCGTAAGTCACCGTCCCTGCTCTCACAATGCAGTCTGTGGGGCACAAGGTGGACATCATCGAAATCGATGGTCGAATACTCATTTAGCTTGACCGAGTAAAGACAAGCAGAAGCACTTGGGGTGGAATGACTGACCACACATTCGTTCCCTCTATCCATCTTGTGCCACAGACGTGTTTGTAAGTTAATCCGCTGATTGGTCCCCACAACAGGCCACGTTGGAGGTGCGCTGGGCCAACACGGGGCCAGATTAGGGCACGACACGCGTCAAACGGACTACGAGAGTCCGCACATCTCATAACAAATGCCACACTGGACCGCGTTTTGTGGCACGCCTAGGCGCAGGCTCACACCGCCCAATCATTGACGCTTGGTCTCCGCACTAGATGGCTGACAGGCTCGGACAGCGATCGGTAGACAATAGAGGGAAGAGCGCGGTGGACATTAAAGAATCTGTCCTCGTGGCACTGTAAACAATCTGACACGCTTTTAAACTACCACTTTGCGCTAAAAGCTGTGGCTTAGAAGGCTGCCAACTGATGGGATAACTCGGTCCTCTCACGATGGAGAGTAAGGCTGCAATGGCACTTTCATAATATAGCCTCCATGGCTCTCCCTCTCATTTGTGTTCCGAGCTGCACTTTTGTCGCTTCTGTGAAACCTGGGTTCTCGTGTCCTGACCAGGCGTGTGTGACACGCGTAAGTGATCTGTTGGTGAGGCACGAGAATATCAACTCCCTCCCCTCGGTAATGCAGGTGGCCTTCCGCGAAATTCAGGGAAGAGTTAACACTCCCCTGTCCTAACTCCAGACTTAGCCCTAACCTTAATCCCAGCGTCAACCTTAACGCAAGATCCCCGTTATAGGACGCTTCCATTCCTGTGTTTTGTCCGTCTATTTAACACCGTAGCCCACAGTGTCCGAGTTCGCCTCCAATCGTCCTGGCTCAGTTTTGTGATCGGACAAAGGGAACACAAAAGCAGTTCATTTTTCTCTTGCGGAAGATTGCATGGTTTGTGGCCCTGATTCGCCCTCTTCTGTTTTGTTTCTTAACGTTTTTTGACAGACCCAAAAAATCGACGCGGTCAGGACAGCATACCCCAACATCTGCCTCTCGGGTACGCAAACGAGGGAGGCCTCCGAAGTCCGCAACTCGGGCTTCCAGTCTCCGTGGTGCATTGTAAGTAGATTAATGTTTAAAATTGTGAATTCGAAAATGTGTTTATATTTTAGCTGGTACCTATACTAAGAGTACAGTAAAGACCACTGCCTGGCATTCCATCAGTTTCATCCACTTGCACGGGATTGCTTAACTCCAATTTAAAAACTCAGTAGAGTTTCTAGAGATATTAAAAGAAGCCACTAATTCCACCGATGAGATAGTGGCCTCATCCGATGTTGCCTCCCTCATTATCTCCATACCGCTAAGTTTATCAAAACAACGCACAGAAGAACCTTTACTGTCCTACGGTATGATGTCCCCACGGCTGTCCTACTTGAATTCATAGACCTTTGTTTGGAAGCTAACTTTTTATTCGACCAGCAGTGCCATCAACAGCTACAAATAGACCCTACCGGATCACCTATCTCTGACTCTCTCGTCGAAACCACAATGCAGAAACCAGAGGCTACGGCCCTCCGTTAGTTAACCATAAAATTGTGACTGCACTATGTAAACACATTTGTTGTCGTTAAACAGGGGACTGGAATCGCTCCACAGCACTATCAACTGAATAATTTCGGGGATTAAATTTTCACTCGAAAAGCAAGTCGACAGAAAACCCCCATTTTTAGATGTTTTTGTACTTCGAAATACCGAAGGAACATTAGCCATATCGGTGTACTGAAAAGAAGCTTATGCGGAAGTCATTCTATCATATGATAGCAACCAGCCTATCTCCCACAAACGGAGTGTTGTCAACAGTCTCCTTAGTCAAGCAAAAACAACATTCTGACGAAGAATGCGACCGAGTCAAACCACATTACTTAAATGAATTATGTTCTCAGAATGAGTACCCTAAACATTTCGCACGTTGCTGCATAAAACAGCAGGAGTCAAGGGGAACAGAATCAGATAGTTCCAATGGGACAGCCAAACGAAACACTTAGGGAAACCTTTTTTACATTAAAATGTGTCTAATTTCGTTAAAAGACATCCGAGGAAGCTCCAAATTCAAGTGGCGTAAAAGTTGACGACTACTTTACGCACCCAGCTTGTACACCCTAAGGATAGATTTGGCCATTTGGGTAAGAAAGAAGTCTTCTATAAGACCTCGTGTGATGTCTGTGATGCCGTTTATTGTGGTCAGACGGAAGAACCGACCCTTGCAGGCATTCAAGAACATCAGTGTGCAGGAAAGAGGACAGATCGCCTGTCCCAATTGATCATTCATACTTTGATCACGGGGCACACCTTCACTTGGGACAAAACTCATATCGTCGGTCTCTGCCATTTCAAGAAAGACCAAGGGTTCTTAAGGCCATAAATTCAGATCAATTATGCCACAATCCCATATATATTTGAATGCCGCGCACAGAAATGTCAAGGAGAAATGGAAGAGACAAAAGACAACCTGAACAGACTGACACACACAGCGGCCGCTTACTGGCAAATGCCAAGCAAGTCCAGATTTTTTAAGCGCAGCTAAAATATTAACTGATTTTGGCACATTTGCCTTCTGTCTGCTTCTGACGACGACCCGAGGAACCTGCGTCGAGGATGTATACAATAAAGTTTCGAGTAGGAATCCGAAACGTCAGGCTATTAAAGCTCTTGTCCCGGCGATCGTGTCTCCTTCAATAAAGTTCCTTCGAAGAACTCATTTGACTGCAAAATTTCCAAGTGGCTATTCCACCAACTCCACCCATTTACAAAAGATAATGAAACGTCCATTGAGAACTCTATAGAGTCTCAAAAAATTAAGAAACATGACAATTTCCTCGGACGAAATAATGGTTTCCTTCGACGTCGTTTTGTTGTCCACATCCATTGCACTAGGCGTAGCAAAGGAATCCACACCCGACCTCCCGCAGTCCTACAAAACGGATGTTCCCGAAAATGCCATACTCGAACTGTTAGACCTTCGCTTAGAAATCAATTTTTCCGTCGACCATCAATACCACCCACAACTAAAGCGAGCCCCATTGGGGTCACCTATATCCGGCTTTCCTGCAAAAGTAACTGCAGAAACTAAAATTCACGGCCCTTCCACTCGTTAACCCTAAATTGTGGCTGTGGTATGTAGACGACACGTCTGTTGTCGTTAAAACAAATCAGCTGGAAACCCTCCACAACAATATCGATTCAACAATTCCGGGAATTAAGTTCACATTGGAATAGTAAGTTGACAGTAAATTCTTATTCTTGGATGTTCTTGTATAGCGAAAAAACTGGGGGAACATTACACACATCAGTTTACCACAAAGAAGCTTATGCGGAAGTCATTTTGCGATACGAGAGTAACAACCCACTCTCACGAACGGACCACTGTCAACAGCTTTCATCACCGAGCAAAACCACTGTTCCGACGAATAAAGCTACAAAATAGAACTAGATTATCTGTTTGAATTATTTTCTCGGAACGGTTACCCTAGGGATTTTGTATGTTGATGCATAAAGAAACAAGAGTCCGGAGAGAAGAAATTAGATATTTGCAAGCAGTCACCCAAAGTAGGTACTTGGAGAACTCTCCTTACAGTAAAATGTGTCTGAACTCGTTGAAAGACACCCAAGAAAATGCCAAATGCAAGTGGCGCACAGACCGGGGACTACCTTACGCAGTCAGCTAATAAGCCCTAAGGATAGAGTTTGTTATCTGCAGAAAAAGGAAATCGTCTACAAGATCCCATGTGAAGCTTACGATGCAGTATATTGTAGCCAAACTGGAAATTCCGTCTCCACACGCATTCACGAACATCAGTTAACTGCTAAGAGGCAAGACCACCTATCAAAAATGGCCATGAACACGATAGACACCGGGTATGCATTTGCGCCCATTCCTGATTGAATCAATACCTGATCTGTATCGACAGAGAATGACAGGTGGCGAGGCACTGATGAACTTCGGTTCGATGAAGTGCTTATGACTCATCTTGTAGAAAACGGCGGTTGTGCATAAACCACCACCCGACGCTGCCTACGTCGCGCTCCAAATCAACTTGAACGACGCCCAACTAAAAGTCATGCACAACTTCACCTACCTGGGCAGCACGCTCTCCCGTAACGCCAAAGTTGACAATGAAGTGGCTCGCCAGATTTCCAAAACCAGCCAAGCTTTCGGCGGTCGGCAGAACACCATCTGGAACCGTCATAGTCTCCATCTCAACACCAAGCTGAAGATGTACAGGACATTCATCCTGCCGACGCTGTTGTATGGAGCAGAGACCTGGACGGTGTACAAGAAGCAGGCGTGGAGCCTCAATCGCTTCCACCTCAGCTGTCTTCTACGAATATTAAAGCTGAGGTGGCTGGGCCGGATCCTCGACACGGATGTACTGGAAAAGACGGGAAAACTCACTGTCTATTCCACGCGACACCATACGGCATGCTGAGACGACGACAACTGCGTTGGAGCAGTCACCTCGTGTTTATGGACGACGAGCGGCTACCTAAACGACTCTTCTTGAGAGATGTCGCCACGGGTTCTCGCTCCAAAGAAGGCCGAATCCGCCGCTACAATGGCACTCTAAAGACCTCCCTGAGGCCTCTGGAAATCAACCCGGCCAAATTGGAAGACTTCGCTCGAGACCGACTGGCCTGGGGGATGACATTGAGGACAGGCGCATCGATCGACGAAGCCAACCGCATCACCACCGCCAAAGCCAAACGCGAGGCTCGCAAATATCAACTGCGCCCACCTCTCAACGCCAACGCTCAGCCGTCCCCCACCTGCCCACTCTGCCACCGGACGTTTCGGGCAGCAGTCGGCCTTGTAGGACATCGTCGTACCAACTGAAGCACCCGGACTACACTAGACGCTGTCTTCTCGTCCAACTCTGCCTCATCCTGCACGCCGATAACTAACATTGACCGCACTCCTGAACCCCACTTTCACCCTCCTCCTCCTTCTCCTCCTCCTCCTCCTCCTCCTCCTCCTCCTCCTCCTCCATTGCCTCAACACTTGCTGCAGCGGCTCTAGTACCCACCGTCACTGCACACGATCCTGACACACCAACTAACATCAACCCCACCCACCACCAACTCCAACGATGTGGACTCTGTCCATACCTGTCCTCATTGCGACCGCACCTTCACCTCACACGTCGGCCTGATCGGTCACTTGCGAATTCATCGCACAGAGAATGGCGAACCAGTGCCTAAAGCACCAACCTGCACCCGACGCATCCGCCTCAACTGTCCTCACTACACCCGCACATTCACCCACCGTATAGGCCTATTAGGCCAAATGCTCACCCACGACAACTTGCGCTATACAACCGCCGGCTACACCACACCACACTTTCTCCAACCAACACCTGCATCACACAACCCCACCGACCAGCAGCATCCAATTGGCACCTCCCACGCAAGTGGGAAGTGTGCGTTTCGGCTCCGTCTCCATGCGGCTCTTTTGCTGCATGTGTGAGTCGAGTGTGAGACTATCACGCTGCGTCAAGCGCTGTGGCTTGGAAGGCTGTTTACTGCTGCCCTTAATCAGTCCACGCAGTCTGTTCAGTTTAAAGCTAGGCTGAAACGGCTCTTTAATTTGACCTCTGGCAGTCTCACGCATGTGAGATGCAAGCTTCACAACCCCCGTTGTGTGAAATCCTGGTACTTGTGTTTGGGGCCCAGGTTATGCATGTGGCGCGCGCAAACAAGGTCACTAGATATGTCAGCCACCGCACCCATTCCCCACACCAGTCAACTGACGGGCTGGGATAGTGGCTAGGGCCTGTGAATGGGAAGGGAGAATGCGGTCGACGGCTCAGCGCATTTTCCCCACCATAAACAATCTGACGCGCTTGAAGCTATCATGGTGCGCTAAAAGCCGTGGTTTGGAAGGTTGCCAAATGACGGGATAACTTGGATCATGCAACATCGAAATCAGTGATCGTGACTCACGATCAGTTCGGACTCCTAAAATTTCCAACGTTCCGTGTCCGTACGGCTGCGGACTTGGTTCGAATATCGACACACTTCTATCATCTGAGCCTGTTTCTGCCATTTGTCCCTCGTTCCTTCAAAGTGTTGCTGAACCTGCTTTTGTTTGCCTAGTAAATTTCGGAGTCTTACCGCTAGTAGACACCGGCTGCCGGTTGACCTAAAGCGGACCGCAATTGCCGTTCACTTTTTCTCCTTTTTTTCTTCCCATAGTTGCCTTCGAAAAGCTTTCCAATGGATTTGACAAAATTGGGCAAATGTGTCTGCGGCTCTTCCAGTCGCACAGTCTCTGCTATTTTTTTTTCGTCTTTTTCTCAGATGCTCCGACGCCGGTACGACCGCCTCTCCTTCCGTCGAGAGGTGTGAAGTCTGTGGCCTGCCCGCTCCCGGCGGACCTGCTAACCTACCTTTAGTGGCTTGCTGGCACGAGGACTGTCCGGGAAGAGTTCATCTGACATGTGCACAGCTGAGTGGTTATCTTGTTGCCACCGGACGTTATCCACACTGCTTTTATGTAGCCTGTCGGCGTCACCCTGCAGAGTATCGTGAGGTAAGCTTCTCTCATGTTGAAGGTGTACTTTACGTGTTATGTTGATTGATCACAGCCGAAGCAGCTGCTTTAATATTCAGTCGTCGTCAGTCGACCTATGTTCGTAGTTGCTAGTAGGTGGTTGCCTGTTAATGATATCTATTATCTGTGCGAACTTGATCTGGACGGCCAATAAAAAGAGAGTACAACTGATTTTGGGTACTGCGTCTGGTCTAAATTTAAATTCAAGGAACCACTCGT
>CACRXP010000173.1:117164-134508 GCA_902702965.1 Spirometra erinaceieuropaei | reverse complement strand
ACTCTTAGTCTTAAACATTAGATCCATAAATCTGCCAAAATTCCTCGCTTGAATTTTGTCTAATTTTTCTTGGCAATCGTCTTTGAATGTTTATTTTCAACTTTTAAAGACTCTTTCTACAGGTGAATCTTCGTAAATTTCCCTCTTCCTTGTACCTTATACAAAACTTGGTACCGATGCTTTTCGCCTACTGTATATAGAAAAACTTGTCGAAAATGGTAGTGCCCAAATTCTAACTGCAACCTGATTGTCGTCAGTGTGTCAATCCGGATACTTTCTGGCGGAAGTCAGCTATGCTTACCTCTTCCCATCTCCGCGCGGTTTTTGAGTCGTTCTAAAAGCCCTTTTAATTGGCGACGACCGGCATATATAGGAAATCCTTGCGGCGGTTGTATACTGCGAGCCCTCGGTTAGCTATTTAAGTTGGAGAAATAAATTGTAAACATGAATAACTTTATTCAGAGGACCCTCGTCTCAAAGCATCGACCGGCAGAATCTGCACAAAGGTTAACACAGAATAGAGCGAGAAGCAATGTGTACTGTGAATCAATAGAAAGTAATAATATTGTTTTTTGACGTCCGTCAACAGTAATCAGGTAGGACCTCTGGAAGTGAACAGGAAAATAGCGACAGGAAAGACCATGGGGAAGGGTTACCCGAAGACGACGGTGCCAGATTCGTCCGCACAGAAGTCGCAGGCGCAAAATGAAATTGATAAGGGTATTCCGGTGAAATAATTACATGAAATGTGGCTGATAACGATTGAAGCAACCAGTCCCTAGACAGTATGCAAATTTCTAGAACCCAACTTAAAGGGGATGTCAGCCAGCGTAATGGCCTATAACAGTGGAACAAGGGTGGAAGTTGCTGTCCTCAAGAATCCGCATATTGATGAAAATAAAGCTCGAGCCAGGGAAGCTCCAACATTGGCAAAGTCAAGTATTAAATGGGGCCCGTTTGACGGAGTTACTGTAGACCGATCGCAGTGCGCAATCGTCCATAGACTTCGTGAAACAACTAACAGTAATCCTAGAATTAGAATAACTGATGATACAACGACCTTGCAGAAGTATATGTGTGAAATAATAGGTGAGCATGAAGAAATTAAGATTTCTGAACTTTTTCGACTGAGCAATAAAGATAATGCGAAATTTCAAACGAAAAAGACGTGACCTTTAAAGGTAGTTGTTGAAAGCAAACTTCAGAGGGATATTCTACTCGAACGAATGGTAAGTAGGGTCCCCGGTCATAGAGCTGGTTTTCAACCAGACGGCTCTGTAGAGAAGGGGACGAAATGGAGGGCACTGAAAGCAAAAATGAAGACCGTGAAAGAGCAAGAAGAGGAGGTGCTGGTATTTATGAACGGAGTGGTGCTCGACAACAACGACCTCTTCTGTGGAGGACGCCAGTCATTCTGACTAAAATCACACGACCGGGCAATTAAGGCAACACAAAAATCTACACAAAATTAAGTTCTACTATGGAAATGTACCAAACCTCTTGAATGAACTCTATGAACTAAAAATCACTGTGGCCAAACTTGGTTCTGATATTAATTTATTAAGTTTATTGTCTTAAGTGGGACACGGCTCACCCAAAATTTCAAGGACTGTGAAATACAAATAGATGGCTATCAAGTACTAAGACGAGACTGAACCAAAAGAAGAGGTGATGAATTTGCCCTACATATCAGTAGTTGAGTGCAAACCTGTTGAAAAATATTCTAACGATCATGATTCGGAGATGCTATAGTGTCTTCTTTTGTTTCCTAGATCCGAAAATGTTATTGTCACTTGCATTGAAACAACCCCGTAGAAGAAGACCAGGCGCTGATCGCTCGACTCCGCGAGGACAGTCAGAGGCAAAAAATAAAAATCGCAGAAGATTTCAATGCTCCGCTTGCAAGTTAGGACCTTATAACAGTTGGCCCTAGGCAATGACCCGGCCGAATGTCAGTGAATATGGTACTCGATGAATTCCTCTTTTAGCATGTTCGAACAGCCGCTCGAATGCGTGAAGGGCAGAAATCTAGTTCCCGGACCCACCATTCACCAGTAGGGAGGAAAATGATGAAACATTAGTAGGTCCGCCCTTAGGTTCTCGTGATCGCACATTAGTTGCTGCACTAAATTTTTTACTGCAAGCCGCCTGCCGTTTCAAAACTTCGGCTAGATGATATTTCACAGCAGGATAATCAACACGCCGAGTTTCCATTGCAGTACGTGCGGCGGAGTCCCTGGCAGATCAAGCGAATTCAAAATTTCTGTGTAACAATTAACTGTCTCGTCTACTTCCACAGCAATGGCTACGGATGCGAATGTGACGGCCTCGCTTGGAATTATAGATTGAATAGTATGGTTGAGATGGTAAACATCTTTATTCTTGGCAGCAACATTAGCTCGTTCGCTCAGTTAATCGTGACTCGTGTCATTGGTTTGGAAAATACATTTTCAACCAAGTCTTCTTTTGACGAAACTAGTTTTTTTGAAGATCAGAGATAGTGAAATGCGTCATAGGGTTTTCAAAGGCATTGCCTATTACCCTTAAAATATACTGACCTAAAATATACTGACCTATAAAGTCGGATCAAGCAGCACCGTTCCTTTCCTAATTGCCAGCAAATGTTGAGGGAATATCTCAGCTTATGGGCCGTTTTACAGCTGAATGCGCATATCCATAGTTAGTTTTAACGTCCGGAGGTGGCGCCACAACATAAGGTATTTCAGGGAGGCATTTATTTCGTCGGCTGGTGTCGATCGAGGAATTACAGGCAGTGTTTTTTTAGCGGCACAGCAGAGAGAATATGTGCAGCATGTGAGCTACAATCGTCAGGCCAAATTCCATGTTTGAAGGGAGAAGACAAAGGGGACCAGAATAAGGGGCTTATTGTGCACAGAACCCGGTGTAGTCCTCTCAGGCGGCAGTGGCCACCGGCGAAGCCAGGGCTGGTGTTGACTGCGTCCAATCAGGCCTGAGAGTCCTTGAGACAGTGGTGGCAGCCGCTTTTGTAGGCTCGTAGGCCAAGCTCAAGTGGTGGCTAGTCAGCGTGTGTTGCATCTGCCGAGGGGTGGTGTCCCAGTGGCTTGTTTTGCTGGTTGCAGGGGGTGGCGCGTTCAAGTGACCGCATGGGCAGCCGCGACTGCGCGGACGCAGGTATGCCCGAGCTGTTGGTCGTGTGACTTAAGGCCAGCTCGTCTAGGACGGCTCGCTGCAAGGGGTGAATGACCTTGGTGCAGCGAGGTCTTGAACAATGACGCCTGACCAGTCAGGATGGCTAGTCGCCACATTTTCCCCAGTCTCCTACAAGCGGTAGCAGTGCGTCTTCAAATGGTCTGCTGTTTCCGCGCACACCTTGCAATGGTCGGTCAAGGACCTCGAGCGTATTTTACGTGCCATTGCGCATTCACCCCAAACGATAAAATTGCATTTCTGCAGTACTTTTCCCATGTCGGATGCCTCGGGAATGTTGCGCGCAGGAGTTCCAGTGAACAGCACGTTCAGCGGCAATTTCAAAGCAGAATGAGCACTTCTGCCGCCGGGTAGCAGGGTCGCAGCTATTCCAGACGACGCAAGAGCTAGGACCATGTAATTTTTAGATCGAATTACTGCCAGAATTTGTTGTAGTAGGAGGGTTTTGCCAGATCCTCCTGGGGCATCTAAAAAGAGTGTTCCTCCGTTATTGACAGCCCGCATTGTTTGATCGTGAATGTCCTTCTGCCCCAGTGTTGGCTGGGGAATGTTTGATTGCAGATACGACAGTAGGTCAACCGTGTTGTAGTTTTGCTCACGGCACAAATTCACATTTAATGAAGCAGCAGCAGATCGGTTTGGCAATGGCATTCCCAGCTGACTGTGAACTTTGTTCGTGACTTCTACGCACACATCCTCAATCATTATTAACACCTCTTTGTAGATTTCTGTTGCGAAATCCACATTTGAATTTTCCTGGGATAGTCAGCTTAAGATATCTTTAGCCATGTAGGTTTCATATTTAACCCATAATTCTGTTGGAGAGGAAGGAAAACAGGCAGTCAATATGATTGCAAACAATGCACGAATTTGATGTGGATGGGACTTGTTGCACGCGTCATTTGTGCATACATTACAGTGTTGGTCGGTTTCCAATAAACTGGGAGCCTGATAGGCACTGCAGAAAGTGGCACGTGTAACGCCATTGGCAATTCTCAAATGCTGGAAAGACGTTGGACCGGCCACATTTACCAACAGCCTGAGATGAAAGAAGCATTCGTCCTGATTGGTATGCACGGTGTACAGTCTGCCTATCGCAGTTCCTTTGAATATGCGGGTTTGTCTGGCGACTCTCTCTCGTTTTCGTCGTTCGAAAGATTTTCTACGCGCATTTCATGTGTAGTACGTAGGCGCTGTTTTCGCGAGCACGGAGGGAGGCGGTGGAGTTAACTGCATCCAGCCATCACGCACGAGAATCCCAGAGGATGTGGTAAGAGCTCCATTAATGTGGGTTGTGAGGCAAGTTCAAGTGGTGTCCAAGTGTTGGGTGTTTTTCGCGCCAGGGGGCTGGTTTGCCTAGCGGCCCGTATTGCATCGGCCCAGGGGGGAGGGCATGGTCAAATGTCTGTGTAGCGGCCGAGGACGTCAAGGGTAGCGCACAACCACGTAACGGAATACCGAGGAGGAGATCCTGGCTTGTGTTGATCTGAATACGATTGTTAGCAGTTCACGATACTCATCCATACATAAAGGAAGAAGAAACGATCGGTGGACGAGAAGATATAATGAACAGAAAAGGGAATTGCAAAGGAGTACAATGACAGTTAAAAGTACACGCGAGATGAGTTACAACAGTTGAATGACATGTCTGGGTGGAGAGGCGAGGCCAACATGCCAGCTGGACAACCGGTGGGGAGCGCAGCGCTGGGGGCAACTGCAGGGAAGGGCCGAGGGAGTTGCCGATGTAGTGAGGGCAGCGGTACGAACGTTACGACACGATACGGAGCGGGAGAGGGGATCGGCGGAAGAGAGTGGAAGGGACACCGGCCATCTTCACCAACATGCGGCTACGCCATCTCCATCCTAGTTCCGCGCGCCAAAAGTGCCACGGCATTCAAACAACCCTGTACAGATCACGGGACGTTACATCTGCAGGGGCGCGGTGAACGCGGCCGTCTGGGTGCACGTGTCCGAGCGGCTGTAGGTTAATTGGCCGCGCGCCAGCGCGTCAGCAGGTGGCGTTCTTATGCCGGAAAATGAATCCACTTTTTTACCCATCTCAGACGTTCCATCTGCGATCCATAGATCTTCGCTACGGTCGGCTCAGTTTGTTTGAGCTATTTGGCAATGTCTTCTGACAGTTGTTTCTTCCCTGTGAGACGCTTCAACACTTTATCGATTGATGAAGCTTGCGCCTTGGTGGGGTCCATAGGGAGTGGTTGGTAAGTAGATCTGTCATCTAATAATGACGGGATTTTCTCTTTATAGTCTCTCTTGTTCAAAATGGCAGTCGAGCCTCCTTTGTCAGCGGGAAGTATGATAATATTTTGGTTCGTTTTAAGGCCTTTAATCCCCTTTTTCTCTTCAAGTGACAGTACTGCAAACTGTTTCCGGTCTCTTAAGGTTTGTACAGTACTATTTCCGATGGTAGACCGTTCGTCTTCAGTGAAGTTTGCTGTTGAAAGTATGGATTCCAAGGTTGCAAGAAAGTCCAGATAGTTTGAGTCGGAAAGATTGTACTTCAATCCCTTGGAGAGCACACTCTCTTCCGTTGTCGTGAGGACCCTGGAGGACAGATTTACGACTTTCTTTGGAAACTGCAGGGCTGTATCTGTTTTTTGTGAAATGGCATCCATTTTCTGTCTAAATTACTCCAATTCTTTCGTCTTTCGAGTTCAGAAACGTGTGAAATCGTGTCGTTCGGCGATTCAAATAAATGCAAAGGAAGCTGTTCTCGACAAAATTGCCTGTGTCGCTCCTTAGAAACCTGGCATTTTTGGAGGCGATAATGGGCATCGATTATGAACGCGTCGAGCATGCTTCGTCCGTAACGAGAAGCAATTAGGTATCCCAAGGCAGATTTAACAGCAGGTTTCACACGCACGCATCTTGACACTATCTTCTTATTTCGGCATCTGCATAACTGTTAACTGTTCTCGCGCTAGACTTTCGAGAATAGCAGATTTTTCCCAATGTCTGGCTTGGAGCAAGACTTTGCGATCATAATTCATGCGTAAGTATTGAAGGGTAGGCATCCCAAGCGATGGGTTCTTTGGGGCCCCTATGGAGTTACCCATTTCTGGTTTTCTCGCTGAAATAACAATGCAGAAACTAGAGGCCACGGTACTCCCGTTATGTACTCCTAAATTGTGGCTGCGATATGTGGATGGCACATTTGTTATCGTAAACAGAACCAACTAGAAATGCTCCACAATACTATCATCTCAGCCATTTCTTGGATTCAATTCACACTTGAGAAGGAAGTGTACAACAAACTCCCATTTCTGGATGTTCTCGTGCAGCGAAAGGTCGACGGAATGTCATGCACATCGGTTTACCGGAAAGAAACTTACGCTGAAGTCATTCTACCTTATAAGAGCAACCAGCCCATTTCTCACAAACGGAGTGCTGTAAACAGTCTGCTTAGTCGAGCAAAAACACATTGTTCGGATGAAGAAGGCTATCGAGCCGAACTGAACTAATTGTGCGAATTATTTTCGCAGAATGGATGCCCTAAGGATTTTGTACGCAGATGCATGAGGCAGCGAGAGCTAAGGGAGAAGGAACCGGGTATTTCCAATCAGACGCCTGAACTAAGCGCTTGGCGAACTCTTCCTTACATTAAGAATGTGTCTGAACTCGTCGAAAGACACTTAAGGATGCACCAAATTCGAGTGGCGCATAAACCTACGACTACTCTGCGCTCTCAACCGGTACATCCTAAGGATAGGGTTAACCAGCTGAACAAGAAAGAGGTCGTCTACAAGATCCCATGTGATGCATGTGCTGCCGTCTATTGTGGCCAAACTGGAAAATCCGCCTCAACACGCATCCATGAGCACCAGTTGGCAGTAAAGAGGCGAGACCGTCCGTCTCAGGTAGCCATGCATACTCTGGATACCGGGCACACTTTCTCTTGGGACAAAGCTCGCATTGTCGCTGTCTGCCCTTTCAAGAAAGGCCGAGAATTCCTCGAGGCAATGCACTCTGATGAATCATGCATCAACCGGCGTATCGAGTTGAATGCCGTGTTCAGAAACCTGAAGGAGAAATGGAAGAGAAAAGGGCCAACCATCTCAGGCTGGCACACGGTGGCCGCCTACCTGCGCACACGCCATGCAAGTATCGATTTTATGTGGAACACCAGAGGCTCGAACTCGTGACCTGTTGGAAGTCCACGCCTCTAACCTCTGGGCCACGAGGCCGTTGCCCTGTCGGTTCCGATCGGGAATATACAATGGTAGGGGGCGCTCACCGATCGTTCTTACATGCGTTCATGCGTAATAATAACGTAATAATCGTACTGTTCTCTCAAGAAACATCCGACCAGAGGCGAACCGGGATGGCTGGCGACGGTAGCAAAGGAGGGGATTCGAAAGATGGGTATTTGTGGAAAATCTTTTTTCAAAAAGGCAGCCCAGAAGGACTTAACGACTTCGGACGGCAACACAATTTATTCGAAGGACTTCTCCGTGAAGCAGTGCATCCCACAATGTAAAGCTTATACAGGAGGCACCGCGAAACCCCAAGGCATTCCGTGCTTATTTCAGAAGTGATACCACAAATCTCGACCATCACGCAACCTTTAAAGACAAAAACAACTGAATTTTGAGTGTTGGCCTCCAAAATCTCGAGTTTCTCTGAATTTTTCAAACATCTTTATACCATGGAGCCCCCACTGCACATCCAGATATTTATCCCAGCTTTTCACCAGCCGACTTATAAGCGCATTATTATTAATGCCGCGGTTATTTCCGGACGAGCGACATGGACCAGATGAGATTCCAAGTGTACTCCTACGCCAACTAGCTGATGAATTAGTCACGAAATTTATTGGCCCCAATAAATTCTGCTGTACATGCTTGTTTTCTATTCATACCCGGGAAAATGCTTCAAATTAGACACACCACTGTGCATAATCTTGCGAAAATCCCTTGAAGCTGGTAAACATCTTGATACATGGAAATGGGCAAATATTGTTTTCATCCATGTTCTTCTCGTAGAAAACATGCTGAGCTGAGCTGATCGGATAGCGGAACGTATCAGGCGACATAATTGGATTTTTAATTATCCTTTCCACTAGACTCGTGTTAGACTGGCCGGTCGGTAGCTGTCCTTCATGGATGGAAACAATATTTGCCCATTTCCATGTATCAAGATGTTTACCAGATTCAAGGGATTTTCGCGAGATTATACACAGTGATTATTCTAATTTGAAGCATTTTTTCCCGGGTATGAATTGAAAACAAGCATGTACAGCAGAATTTATTGGGGCCTATACATTTCGTGACTAATTCATCAGCTAGTTGGCGTAGGAGTACTTCGGACATGCCAGCTGCTGCTACAATTTGAAGGCTTTCGCAATATGCTACAGAAAGATTGCCCATGCTTCCTTTAGCCCTATGGCCTTTAGGCCGAAGCAAACCAACGTCTTCCTCGCACTTAGTGACCCTTGTCCGCTGCCAAACTGCCAGCCAAATCTTTATGCTTCTTCCGATTTCCGATCGGCTACTCTCAAACATCGGCTCGGTTCTAAGTGCTTTCCGCTTTCTGCATCGTGTACACTCAAGCATGTAGCCGACTGTACTGTGCTTTCTGATCGCGATCGCATTTGGTGCCTGCATTGGCAGGTTAGCACCGCTGGCAGTAGTCCACTGGCTTGAAAGTACTTCACGATCTTCTCCGAATTACTAACTTCCATTTCTACTTTAGTTTTCGTACGTCGACCTGGGTGCGATGCTGTAGTTGTTCCGTTTGCTGTGGCTGATGGTCTGCAATTTTAGGAGAAAAATAATTACTTAAAAAATGCCATTCTCCACTCGAAAGAACTTATTTTCGGCTGCATGCAAGATCTATACTCTGCAAAAATGACTACTTAAGTAGTATGCAATTTTCTCATTGATTTTCGATGCCCTTGAAAATTCAATTATATTTCATGGAAAACATGCATAAAAACATTCATTCTTTTTCTTATTCGGTCGAAAATCACGTCTTCTTCCAAGTTCATACCCAAAAAGAAGAGTAAAATTCGGTTTTAAAAAAGTTTCTCATTGTGAGATTTTTTAATACCGTTAAATGGCCGTTAATGAAACGTCATGTATCTGCATTTACGAATGTGGCTTGTAAAGTTAACAATATTGCTCAAATTCACTGATTAATTTTATGAACCCCATATGGTCTCCTCTTAACGCCGTATAGAAATGCATGGTTTTCCGTACACGGAAAATATACAGCCTGTAGTTTTGAAACCCTGAATGCAAGTGTAACAGCAGGTCGGGTTCATAATTATTCGGGAATTAGAAAAGTTTTTTTAAAACCGAATTATACTCTTCTTTTTGGGTGTGAACTTGGAAGAAGACGTGATTTTCGACCGAATAAGAAAAAGAATGAATGTTTTTATGCATGTTTTCCATGAAATATAATTGAATTTTCAAGGGCATCGAAAATCAATGAGAAAATTGCATACTACTTAAGTAGTCATTTTTGCAGAGTATAGATCTTGCATGCAGCCGAAAATAAGTTCTTTCGAAAGCCGACACCGTGAGGTAACTGGATCATTATAGATTTATGCTGCATCATGATTAGTTTTACAATACTACTTAATTTATCTTTCCCAAACGAGAACACGTTTCGAAATTTTGGTTGACATTTCATGAGTTAGCGCATCTACTGTATATACCTTGTCTGTTACCGCTACATAGATTATTCTTCCGCAAATTTGCCTTTTAAACATCTCCTAAACTTTTCAACAGGAATCTTCCGCGGAAAACGGTATTTCTTAGCACATACATTACTCCGGCTCCTTGCTGCATTCTGAGATTGGCTGATTTTGGTTCGCTATCATTCATTGGTAACTCAAGCGCGTACACTGAAGCGCAGTGGGAGTGGAAAAATCTTTTGTCGTTCGTCTTTCATATTGGCTGGAATAGTCTTGGCTGCCTGACTGGATGTAAACCTACAACCGGCCGCTTATTCAAATTCAGTTATTTTTCTAAAACCCTTTTTTGTCCATTTTTTATTGTCGCGCTAACTTTCCGCTGATACATATCAGCGCATGTTGGGTTTTACGGCTGATATTCAACTAATTCCTGCGCCCACTTGAATTTCATCTTTCATCCTACGCGCGTGCTGTCCCACCCGCAAAACCTCCACTGCTACCATTCCTCTAAGACACAGGCCACCGGCCAGCGATCTGTCTTGGGGTCCGACAACCTAACTTTCCACCTTCCCTCCATGAAGAGTCGAAAAAATCTGGTCCAAACTCCGAAGGAAGTAATGCCGAACTTCTAGTACGTCATTTAAACCCGTGGACAAGTCCCTACACGGACATATCTGTCCGATCGGGTTCTTCACTGTCACGACTAGAGCGGTCCAAGCTGAAGAGTTGATGGAATAGTTCATCTTCTACGAACGACTGTACTGCAAACGGGACCCGTCAGCGCCGCCTGAAAGCTGGCTCCTTCTCCGGCCTCACTCTCAAACCTGCTTTTGTTTCGTACACCTGCCGGCCGAGTTCCCCTTTTGTTGCGCATACCTCTCCTTTAGAACCATTTTTGTGTTGTTGTGCACCGTGCTGAAAATTTGTTCTGTAGGACGGTTCCACAGCCCCAATTCGAAGGTTATTTTATTACCGAGAAGATTGTTATGGGTCTTCAACACATATATACAGTAGATAACCTGTCACATGAAACTTGATGACAGAAACTGATACAAAATTTTTGGACGGCTTAAACGTTGTGCCCTTTGCTCGCACGCCCAGCCTCTTCAAGGAGATATCGTTTTCTTGTGCAGCAAATGTGTCCACGCAATTTTATCTAGCGTATGTTCATAAATTTGAGCGAAAATGGACGTTGAGATATATTTGGACAATTTCCCATGATAGTACTTGTCCTAGACTTCGGTTGCATATCTCAGTGTGTTTTACCTTGAGAGCACCTTAATTTACCCTCGAGAGTTTAACTAGACGGGGTTCGACTTGACCTGTAAGCCGCCCGTGAATTCAACCTTGGCAAGGGAGAATTTGGCGCGACACGGCAGAAGAATGACTAGAGTACTTATTCATGATTGTCATCAAAGACTGCAACGTTAGACTGCAACGTCATATTTCGTGACAACTACTGGTGAAGGATCGAAGGATATTGAGGAAACCATACTCAATCATGCCTGAAAGGTACGTGCCAAAAGGACAAAGAATTATCAGTAAAATTGGTCAAACTGAGACCAGCTCGCCCAGACAACTCGTCGGGCGACCTTGTCCACAACTTTTCTTATAAATTCCTCACCAGCACACAACTTGCAGTCCTGGGACGTGGAGCCACTTTCAACCCAACAGACGCTGCACTCACAGAGTTCATTGCAGCTTTTTAATCTGTGCTTCAACTAACACACACGTCAGAAGAGACGAAAGATTTGATTCGCCACAAAACCACCTCTTTGTTAATGCAACACAGGAAGTGCGAAACTCCCAGCAAAGAAGAACAGCAAGCACTAAAAAGCCTAAAAGCGGACAAAGACATAATCGTCCTGCCGGCTGACAAAGGTCGGTCCACAAATAGTACTTGACAAATGTGATAACCAGAAGAGAGTTTTCAGCCTGCTCGACGACCACACTCCCATAGACTTTGTTCAACCATTGCAATGAAAAATCTACTTACTCAGATAAACAAAAGTCTGCCAAGACTCAGAGCGTATGGGGCAATCTCAGTTAGAGATTGGTTTCTTATGAAACCCTCTGACTCTGCCACGACCCTGTTTTACGGTCTGCCGGAGGTACACAAAACGAACATACCGCTTAGGCCCATCGTCTTCCTACGTGACACTCCTAAATACGGTTTGGCAAAATGGATGTTTGCTTGTCTTAAGTTCCCGACAGAAGGTTCGAAAACAAAAGTGGCTTCTGCTAATCAGTCCCTTGAACGTTTAAAGCGTCTGAAATTATGGCCAGATGAATCCATGGTACCGTTTGATATCGTTTCACTCTTCAACTCCATTCCGCAACAACTAGCGATTGATGTTGTGAGACAATTCCTGGTTGAACGCTGCAACGAGAGAGACAATCTCCGGAAGACCGAAAATCTCATGGAGCTCTTACGGTATTGCCTAAAAACATATTTCACCTTTGGTTGGCAAATGCATGAACATATCAAAGGAACCCCCATGGGCTCCTCCATATCAGGGCTGACTGCTAAAGTGGCCCTTCAACTGATAGAACACTTGGTGTTCACCAAGTATCAACCAAAGTTCTGGGCTCGTTGCGTCGCTGACACTTTCCCCATCGTCAAATCATCTGACGTGGATCACCTTAAAGAATAACTGAACTCGGTTGACCCGAATATCGAATTCACGATGGGAGCTGAAACAAACAATTAAATTCCCTTCCTCGATGTCCTTGTGCGTAGGTGTGCAACTGCGCAATTGCAAATTATGGTTTTCAGAAAAGCCACCAACACAAGACAAATACTACACTTCAACAGCAATCACCACCTCTCTCACAAACGCAGCTGTGTCCGTACTCTATTCCAAAGAGTTGAAACACACTTCATGACCTCCTTCGAGCTAATGGGTATCCAAGCTACTTTATCAAGCAAAGAGGGCGCCAAGTGAACAGACAATGGCCACAAGAAGGAAAACCCAAAGTCTGGAAGGCTATTCCTTACATTAAAGGAGTCTCCAGGGCGGTTTCACGATTGTTACAACCCGCCAGGGTAGGCAGTGCCATCGACCCCAGGCCACAATTCGTCGCCGTCTGATGCAACCCAATGACATACTGTCACCCACTGAAACCTCAGCAGTTGTCTACCAAATATGTTGTAACGATGGAGACTGCGACTACGTTGGGGAAACCGGACGGAAATTGCAGACCCGCCTACATGAGCACGAGCTGGCGGCTCAAAGACTAGACCCAAACCCACAGCTCGCGACCCACATCGGAGAAACTGGCCACGGCTTTGACTTTCAAGGAGCAGCCGTCTTAGGCTGGGACACCTCAAGGACAGAACGTCTCGCACTTGAGGCTTGGTACTCAGATGCCAACTCCATCAACAGGCCTCTAGACCTCCCTGTGGCCTATAAAGTCCTACGTCACCACATACGCCACGACCAGGACAAGACGGTCACACGGAGCTTAAGACTACCGAGCCAACGCGACCCGTCACCTGATTCACCCAAAAGGGGGCACAAACGCAACTAACCCCAATTAAGGTGACGACACAACACAGGAGGCCACCAACATTCACAAACGACCGTCCGAGATCCAAGGCAGAGAAAGAAGAAAAAAATCGATCGGCCCAAGGCCAACTAATTCGGCCATTTATCCAAATTCTGGTCGATTTTTGCACTAAGCGCTTTGATAATGGAGAGCAGACCAAGCTCTCCAAAATGTCAGCAGTTAATTTTCCTCAGGTTATCGACCCGAATCCCTGACGTTTACTAACCTGAGAATTGATATTTGTACGATGTCAACCGTGAGAATTAGTTTGCTAACACAAAGGACCCAACATAAAGAGAAAGGCATGTCCTTACGTTTGCAGTGGAAAAACATTAGAATTTATAGCAACGTGAAAGAAACGGCCAAAAGTGTCAAATTTTCTTAGCCTCACCGTCCAAAAATGTATGATAAACAGACATCCTTCAACAGAATGCAGCATTAAAAAACTCCTTAAAGAGGTAGCTTACTAGAGAAAGTTTCCACATTGGTCGGAAGTACATTCGTTGTTGACTTTTGTTGCGCATTTTCATCTTATTTGACAATGCAGCTTCGTGTTTGGGTGGGTCTTCAAATGTGACCCAAACGACCTTCTACATGAAAAAGTACGCCTACTTGCTACTTTGCTAAATGCCTTCAAGAAGTATCTTATTTTAAGGGTTTTAACAAGCCCATAGCACAAAATCTGTCCTTATGGGCAATCGACTGAAAACACTGAAAATCTCGAAGTATTCAGACATATTTCAAGGCCGATCTGAAACCCAACGTAATCCGACACAAACAAAAATTGCAAATTTATTTTACGAAAGAAAGGTTTTCGTTACATACACAAGATGGTATATTTACGATTACGCCTGTCAATTCTATCTAACTCTAATATTCCCTGCCCTGCCTGGTAACATGTGCTCTCATGAAAATTTTATTCTTATGACGTCCCTATGAGCGAAACCAAACAAAATCTTGTTTGCCTTACTGGACCAAATCTCAACCAATTCAAAAGCGTAAAGAGTACAACGAATTCTCAGGAAACCGTTTTGGAATCTATACTCAGACAGTAGACTATTGGCATACCGCCATACCTGGGATGACACTAACTCTTAAGGGATATTTAATGTGAACTTTACTAAAAGCTTATTTTTAGAGTGTATCCTACTTGTGCTATCATATTTTCTCACTTTTCTCATGGGCAGGTTTTCTGTTCATCTAAAACGGAAGTTTACACAATTATAACCATTTTTGACGGTACCGGAGTTTTCCTATTTTTAAAAAAGTTATTTCTAAACCTTTAATATGTCTTTTATGTTTCCAACTTTCTTAATGTTTTTCTTTACTAATATAGATATTGGACCCATGCATTGCTGTCAGTTTACGAGTTCTTAGCAATTATTTGCAAATGTATACACTTTCGTCAGTTAGATAACCACCTGTATCTTCAAGGCGAGTCTTATTTCGAAAACAAACAGTTGCTTGAAAACTTCTTCAAATTCTATACGCGCCTCATTCTAAGCCCATGCCGTAACACCTGATATCTTCGGATTTGGAGACCCTTTTTGCTCCTACGTACTCAGTGATTATCGTCAAATCAGATGCTCTGTCTGCCTTCTGTATGATAGGTACTCCGTTAATATTCACTGTCAAATATTTTTGGTGTTCACGTTTTAGTACTTGTGAGAACAGCTGCATCATTTCTTACGATGATACGGGCCTTCATTCACATAGTTTCAACCGCCGCACTGCCAACACACCGTCCTTGGCTTCCGCAGAGAAACTCCACGCTCTCCTGATTTTCTCATTCTGGTGCCAAAAGCACAGACTGACTGACTGTTTGTGCCCCCAAAAAGCAGGGTGTCTTGCTTGATATTTGCGGTTCGGGCACAGTCCTCGTTCAGTTCTTGCGCAACCACACCATCTTTCTGATCGAGAAACCGTGTAGGTGCTGATGTGGTATGCTCGACAACACAAAGATGCCTAAGTCAGAGGTCAGGGAGGATGATTTGGGTTGGAAAACCTTTATTAGTGAGAAGGTGCGTACAAGAAGCTCTGTAAGCAGTATCCGCAAGCGGTTTTTCCGGGCAACTTGTTCTTTGTCGGTGTCGGCTATCGAGGTTATCGGCTCCCAGCGCGTGTGCGCGCCCTCAGCTCCGTCTCTGTGGTGTCCGCATGTGGCCAATCAGCGAGGGAATAGCGTTGACTGGCTTAGAGTTCTCTCAAGGCAAGTGACAAGCCTCGCGCAATCCCAGCGGTGAATCGACAGGGAGCGTGAGGCGGACAAGAGGGAGGTGCGACAAAACGGCGGCGATCAAGGGGGTGGACAGCCACACACGATTGTTTGACCATCGATTTCGATTATGTCCACCGTGTGCCCCACAGACTGCATTGTGAGAGCAGGGACGGTGACTTGCGCAGGGTTTATAGTGCCAGTAGACTTGCGCTGCATCTACCTACACTCTCTCCTCCTCCCCCGCCTGGGTCCGGTGTCAAGACAGAGTCAAGAAGACCGAAGACGGGGGAGGCCGCAGGTGGATGGCTCGGACGGATCCTCACCTTGGCGTTCCACCACACCCCCTGGTCCACACAACAATAACCAGGATTTCAACCAACACAACAGAGATTTGGAGGCTGGCACGGCCGAAGCCGCACCTGGGCGTGCCGCCAACGCCTGGCTCGGATCCCACACTGTGGTGAGAGTGCCATAAAGGCCACATTAAAAAGGAGCCATTGCAGCCTGACTCTCAGACCGCCTCAAGTGAAGGAGGAGGTCCAAGGTACACCGTCAGTTGCCAACCTTCCAAGCCACGGCTTTTAGCGCACCGTGATAGCTTCAAGCGCGTCAGATTGTTTATAGTGAGGAAAATGCGCTGCGTCGTCGACCTCACTCTCCCTTCCCATTCCCACACCCCAGCCACTGTCCGAGCCGGTCCGTAGACTGGAGTGGGGAATGGGCGCGGTGGCTGACATGGTCGACTGACCATGACTGCGCGCGCCTCAGCACGACCTGGCCCCCCATACACACAAACACCAGGGTTTCACACAACGGGGGTAGAACGGCGTGTCTCCCACTTGCATGCGAGTGCCGTGGAAGGTGCTGTTGCCGCCCGTCCCCAGCCCACCAGTCCGCCACTACACACAACACACACACAACGTGACGAACTGCGTGAACCGAGAACGGGCGTAAATCAGCAACCTTCCTATCCACGACGCTTGACGTGTCGGGATAGTCTCGGACACAAGTCACCCTTGCAGCCGAAGCCGCATGGAGACCGAGTCGAGATGCACACTTCCCACTTGCGTGGGAGGCGGCAGTTGAGTGTATGAGGTGTGTGGGGGTTGATGTCTGGTGGGGTGATGGTGTTAGGAGGTAGGGAGTGAGGGAATGTGTGGTGTGACCGGCGGTTGTCTACCGCAGGTCGTCGTGGACGCGCATGTGGCCGAATAGACCCATGCGATGCGTGAAGGTGCGAGGGCAGTGTGGGCAGTGGAGGCGAGTGCGGTGAGTGTAGGTTGGTGCTCCAGGCACTGGTTCGCCAGTCTCTGAGCGATGGATTCGCAAGTGACCGACCAGGCCGATGTGTGAGGTGAAGGTGCGTGGACAATGTGGGCATGAGAGGTCGGCGGTGTCGGTGTCAGCTGTAGAGGAAGCAGTGGTGTTGGTGGTGGTGGTCGACGCGTGTGACGGTGGAGCGAGGATTGGTCTGGGCGTGGTGGATGTGTTGGATGGCGTGGCTGTATCGGAATTGTGGTCAATCCCGCTCTCGTGGATGCGCATGTGGCCGAGTAGACCCATGCGATGTGTGAAGGTGCGAGGGCAGTGTGGGCAGTGGAGGCGAGTGCGGTGGGTGTAGGTTGGTGCTCCAGGCACTGGTTCGCCAGTCTCTGTGCGATGGATTCGCAAGTGACCGACCAGGCCGATGTGTGAGGTGAAGGTGCGGTCACAGTGAGGGCAGGTTTAAT
>CACRXP010000173.1:84466-100201 GCA_902702965.1 Spirometra erinaceieuropaei | reverse complement strand
CGGTGGTGATGGTCGGCGCGTGTGACGGTGGAGCGAGGATGGGTCTGGGCGTGGTGGATGTGTTGGATGTCGTGGCTGTATCGGAATTGTTGTCAATTCCGCTCTCGTGGATGCGCATGTGGCCGAGTAGAACCATGCGATGCGTGAAGGTGCGAGGGCAGTGTGGGCAGTGGAGGCGAGTGCGGTGGGTGTAGGTTGGTGCTCCAGGCACTGGTTCGCCAGTCTCTGTGCGATGGATTCGCAAGTGACCCACCAGGCCGATGCGTGAAGTGAAGGTGCGATCGCAGTGAGGGCAGATGTAGTCCTGGCCCTCACGTCTGATGATGGAGGTTGCAGGGCTTGTGCCTGTTGTTGTGTCAGGTACGGCTGTGGTGAAGTCGTGCGCTACAGACGCCGGAGTGGCCGTCGTTGTGGCAGTGATGAAGGAAGAGGAGGAGGAAGGGGAGGAGTGAGGGGTGGTAAGGTCGGTGGCGTCGATGTCGGCTGGGGCGTGGTTAGTGGGTGCACAAGGTGGTGGATTGGGAGTGGGGCTCGGCGGGGTGGGTGTGTCAAGGCTGCGGTCTATTCCGCTCTCGTGGATGCGCATGTGACCGAATAGACCCATGCGATTAGTGAAGGTGCGAGGGCAGTGTGGGCAGTGGAGGCGAGTGCGATGAGTGTAGGTTGGTGCTCCAGGCACTGGTTCGCCAGTCTCTGTGCGATGGATTCGCAAGTGACCGACCAGGCCGATGTGTGAGGTGAAGGTGCGGTCGCTGTGAGGGCAGGTGTAGTCCTGATCCTCATCACTGGAATCAGGAGGGGTGGGGGTGGTTGCGGTTGCTGTGTCTTGGTTGGCGATGTGTGAGACGGCAGCCTGAACGGCCACCGCTGGGGCAGTGGAGGAGAAGGAGGAGGATGGAAGTGGTGGTGCAGAAGGAGTGTCAGAGTTAGTTGGCGGAAGAGAGGACGAGGAAGAGGCGGGCGGGGGGACGATGGCTGGGGCAGTTCGAGAGGTGCAGTTGGTTCGAAGATGTCCAACAAGTCCGATTCGTGCCCGGAATGTCCGTTGACATCGAGGACATGTAGGGAGAGGTTCTGCGGCGGCGTTGCGTATTGGGCGAAGTTGTGATTTGCGGACTTCGCGTTTCGCTTTGGCGGCGGCGATTCGGTTGGCTTCAGAGATTGCAGCGCCCGTCTTCACTGTTCTCCTCCATGTCGGACGATCGCGGGCGAGCTCTTCCCAGTTGGTCGGGTTGATGTGCAGGCGCTTCAGGGAGGACCTCAGAGTATCCTTGTAACGGCGAATTTGGCCTCCTTGACGACGAGAACCCGTCGCGACATCTCCGTAGAAGAGTCGTTTGGGTAGTCGCTCGTCGTCCATGCGCACCAGATGGCCGATCCAGCGAAGCTGCATTTGTATCAACATAGAGTAGATGCTTAGAATTCCCGTCCGTTCCAGCACTTCGGTGTCGGGGATGCGGTCCTGCCAGTTCAGCCTCAGGATGCGGCGGAGACAGCTGAGGTGGAAGTGGTTTAGTCGACGTGCCTCCCTCGTGTACACCGTCCAGGTCTCCGCTCCGTACAGTAGCGTCGGCAGGATGACGGCCTTGTACATCTTCAGCTATTTACTCAGTTGGAGACCATGACGATTCCAAACTGTGCTTTGGAGGCGACCGAAGGCTTGACTGGCTTTCGAGATCCTGTTGGCGACTTCGTCGTCGATCTTGGTGTGGCGGGAGAGCGTGCTGTCCAGGTACGGAAAGTTCTCTACCACTTGCAGTTGAGTCCCATTCACGTTGATTTGCGGCGGCGCGCTCGGGGCTGTGGCTAAGTTGGGAGGCGGCTGATGCATCACCACCGTCTTCTGCGTGTTGATAACCAGCCCAAAGTTCTCGCAGGCGGCGGAGAATAGGTCCACGCTCCGTTGCATCTCCGCTTCGGAGGTGGTGTTCAGGGCGCAGTCGTCGGCGAAGAGGAGTTCGTGCACGGTAGTTGTGGATACACGCGATTGGAAGTTCATGCGCCGATGATTCAGGAGATGACCGTCCGTTCTATAGGCGATGCGGATTCCAGGGCGTTTGTCGCGGTAGGCGTCCATCAGCATGGCAGAGAACATGAGACTGAAGAGGGTAGGCGCCAGCACACAGCCCTGCTTCACTCCATTGGTCACTGCGAATGCCTCTGAGACAGCTCCGTTGTCCGTGACTCGCGCCATCATACCGTCGTGCAGCTGACGCACCATCTGAGTGAATCGCTCCGGACAGCCGAATTTCTGCATGATCTTCCACAATCCTTCACGATTCACCGTGTCGAAGGCTTTCGTCAGGTCCACGAAGGTAGAGTACAGGTGAGTCCGCATCTCCTGGCACTTCTCCTGGAGTTGGCGGGCTGCGAAGATCATGTCCGTGGTCCCACGATGACGACGGAAGCCGCATTGACTTTCCGGTAGAAGGCCCTGTTCCAGATGGTTGTTGAGGCGGTTGAGGAGGATGCGAGCGAAGATCTTCCCGGCGATGTTCAGTAGGGAGATGCCGCGGTGGTTGTCGCAGACTTGGCGATTCCCTTTGCGCTTGTATAGGTGCACGATAGTTGCGTCCTTGAAGTCTTGCGGGACTTCACCTTGACGCCACATCTCCTGGAAGAGCGCAGTAAGGTGATCCATCAGTAGGGGACCTCCGTGCTTGTAGACCTCAGCAGGGATTGCGTCCGATCCGGGTGCTTTCCCGCTGGAGAGTTGCTGCACGGCCCTGATCGTTTCCTGGAGAGATGGCGGGAGGTCAAGGTCCACGTTGGTCTCCACTTTCGGCAAGCGGGCGATGGCGGCGTCGGAGATGACGGAAGGGTGGTTGAGGACGCCTCGGAAGTGCTCGGCCCACACACACACACACACACGCACACGACAGATCTTCCGTCGATTTCGACTATGACCACCGTGTGCCCCACAGACTGCATTGTGGGAGCAGGGACGGTGACTTGCGCAGGGGTTTATAGTGCCAGTAGACTTGCGATGCATCTACCTACACTCTCTCCTCCTCCCCCGCCTGAGCCCTGTGTCAAGACCAGATCAAGAAGACCGGAGCCGGAGGAGGCCGCAGGTGGATGGCTCGGACGGATCCTCGCCTTGGCGCTCCACTCCGCACCCCCTGGTCCACACACAAATGGCCAGGATTTTGACCACAAAACAATGGGGTGGTGACAGTGGTCCAGTTGTGCGACGAATGCCGACAACAGGGTCCGCCAGCGCACCCCGCGAATGTTGGCATTTGTTTTTACGCAAAGATAACGCCTGCCAGATTCCGATGTGGCCCCCGTGTTGGTCCAGCGCATCTAACACGTGGCCCGTTTTGAGGGCACAACACACACACACACATATCCGCATCATTTGACAATTTCGGCGACTTAACAAAAACGCTTAAGTGTGCGTGCTAGGTACTTGCGTGCTGTGTTCCAGTCTCGAACGCTCGAAAGTTTGATTGAATATCAACTTTGTGTAAGAGAAGTTCTACTGTTTTTAAATGAAACACCGGTTGATTTCTGAGGTAGAATAAACTTTACGTACCGCCTGTGTTCACGCCGAGCCAGTTCTAGAAACAGTATCTCCACCTTCATTTTGTCGCCGAGTACTGCTCTCTCCCCTGTTAACAATCCCTCATACTTTCTAAACTAGGCATCCAAATTCACGTCTCCTTCGGGATCGTAAGAGAAATCTGTTCTCTCCGGATGCCAATCTCCATGAAAATGGCCTGTTGTGCTTCCAGTATGTGTCTCATATATTCTTCTGATATCGCATTGCTCCACCTGTGTTGCCAGTTATGTATGCAATGAGACGGTCAAGGCGGTTCAGAAGACAAGCCGTTACTGACCATAAGCACAAATCAAGCTTACTTATGGGCTTCTTTTATTTTCTTGACTGGTTTCTAGAACTTCCTTGTGCGCGCTTCGGCGAACACGTACTAGCCAGGTGCACGCATATGAGGAGCGTTCGGGCCTTCAGAATAGTCGGCCAGCTCCTGACTGGCCCTTTGCGTACGCCATTGGAGACGACGACTTAGTGACAGTTTGACCGCCGTGACCGATGATGTCCACCGTGCGCCCCACAACAGAGTGAGTGCAGGCACAGTGACTTGCGCGTGATTTCTTTTATATTGAGAATGAACCTGCGTAGCGCCTACCACACTATCCCCTCCTCCTCACCTGGGCCCGGTGCCAAGACAGCCAAGAAGACCGAGGGCGGGAGAGGATGCAGTTGGCTAACGCGGCTTGAGCCGCCCGTAGGCGTGCCGCCCCACCCGACTCGGATCCCGCGGAGTGGGAATTCCACAAACTTTATATTAAGAAGGAGCCATTGCAGCCTCACTCTCAGTCCACCGATCAGCCTCTCAATACAAACACACAACTGGGTTGGCTATAAGGACTGCGTTGGAGCGTCAGTTGGCAACCCCCCACGCTACGGCGCTTGACGCCGGTGATAATCTCAGGCTCAGATCACACATTCAGCAGATGGAGCGCACGGAGTAGGAGCTGAGAAACACACTTCCGACTTTCATGAGAGGTACCGGTGTTGTGGGATTCAGGAGAGTCGTATGCGTTGCGCATGTGTTGGTGGGGAAATATGTGGTGATGTGGTCATTTCTGCAGTGGTTTGCCGCAGGTATTCATGAATGCGCATGTGGCGGAAAGGGCCCATACGGTGGCTGAATGTACAAGGCAATGCGGACATTTGGAGCGAGTGCCCCTGGAGTATGTTGGTGATTCAGGGGCTGGATCGCCAACCTCAATGCGATGGGTCCGTAAGTGACCGACCAGGCCGATGCGTAGGGTGAATGTGCGGTGACAGAGTGGGCAGGATAGGTCGGGAGCCACATAGTCGGTTCGGGTGGTGGTGATAGTAGTGTAGCGAGCGCTAAAGACAGAACCGTCAATCCCAGACTATGAATATCAGGATAAGATCAGAGTTATGAAAGAATTAACAATCAAAAGTCAAACGACCAGACAAATCCAACTCATGCCAAGCGCGTCGCGTCGAGTTGTGTACTTCCATTCAGTTAAGAAACCAGTAAGTTCAAGAATGAGGAACAGGTGGGGAAAGGCAAGGTAGTCTGGCGCCTCGGCACAGTACCCCCCTCCGAGACCGGAGGGCGGCGAAAACGACGCCGAAGGATCTGTAGAGGTCTAAAAGAAATGAGTGACCAACCGATCAGGAAAGTGTACATGACGACCACTGCGAGTGATATATAAAGGGTCCGTAGAAGAGTGAATACATCTGGTGGCGGAAGTGTTGGAGTCGGTGGTGGCAGTCGGAGGTAGCGGACAGGAGGACAGAGGGAAAATACGGGACGGTGAAAAAGAGGCTGCGTGGTAGGAAGCAGAAGGTGGGGGACCACAGGGCTCATCCAGAGGAGTGTCCGGGACGGCAGCTTTGAGACGGTCCACGCTCACGACCTCTTCACGATTGTCGCGCTGAATGCGGAAAGTCTTCGGCCCGGGAGAGAGCACCCGAAATGGGCCGTCATGGGGCGGTTCCAGAGGCCGGCGGACTCGATCACATCGAAGGTAGACGTGAGAGCACGTTGTCAAGTCCTTCTCGAGATAAGACGGAGAGGCGGAGGAACTGGGAGGAACCGGAGAAAGTGTCCGCATAAACTGCTGGAGGCGATGCAGGAGGTTGGCAGGATCCTCAACTGCACCTTGCGGGGTTGACGAGATCATCTCACCGGGGAGTCGGACGGTGGCGCCGAACACCAGTTCAGCTGAGGAACAATCAAGGTCCGGCTTCAGAGCGGAGCGGATGCCCAAGAGGACCAGGGGAAGGTGGTCCGTCCAGTTCTCCGGATCGGCCGCGGCGCGCAGGGAGGCCTTCAGCTGGCGGAAGGTCATACGGTCAACCATCTCCGCTAGCTCTGATATGTCTAGGTCGTCGGAGCCAGAGGCCAAGATTGTTTGTACCGACGTCGGTAGACGTTCTAAGAACATCTCTTTAAAGAACTTGTCGTCGATTTTCATGTTCCCAACCAGAGAACGTATACGACGCAAGAGTTCCGACGGCTTGCGATCATCTAAGGCCTCCTCTTTTACTATCGCGTGATAACGCTGCCGATCGGAGACTGATGTCAGGCGAAGAAGTTCAGCCTTTAACTTGGTGTAGGGAGCATCAGTCGGGGGATCTCTCAGAAGCGTCTGCACTTGAGAAAGAATGGTGGGAGGAAGGGCCTCGACCAACTTATAATTCTTGTCGGTTTTACGTGTTATCTTGGCGGAGTGAAAAGTCGCCTCAATACGGAAAAAATAAAGCTCTGGCGCATGTTGCCAAAAGTCTGGGAGAGAAGCAACAAGTCCCCTGAAAGAAGTAGTGGGATCGTTGGAATGCGTAGAGGTCATGATTGTAGAAAGAAAGAAGGCGAACGGACGGTATGCATATAGAAAGTCAACAAATTAAAGGTATAAGCGTGAACGTCAAAGGGTCACCACTGTAGCGAGCGCTAAACACAGAACCGTCAATCCCAGACTATGAATATCAGGATAAGATCAAAGTTATGAAAGAATTAACAATCAAAAGTCAAACGACCTAAAAATCCAACTCATGCCAAGCGCGTCGCGTCGAGTTGTGTTCCTTCCATTCAGTTAAACAACCAGTAAGTTCAAGAATGAGGAACAGGTAGGAAAAGGCAAGGCAGTCTGGCGCCTCGGCACAGTAGTGCTGCTGCAGTGGCCCTACTCCGACCGCCGGTCTCAACGCCGGGCCTCTCGCGAGTGTCCGCATGTGTGCACCAGGACTGTCTGGTATTCGCCCACCCGGCTCTCCAAGTGGCCAATCAGATTCAAGGCCGAGTCAGACGCGTCCTAACCTAAGACGCTGTGACGCATTCGCTCACACACTGGGGACGCCATTCACACGGCGCAGGCTGTGCACTCGTCCGGCTGCCAAATCCCTCCTTCAGTTATTATTATCCTCCCAATACCGTCCGCCTTCACTTTCCATTCAGGACAGGGTTTGAAGGCCCTGATAGTCAGGGTCTCGCTCTAGGCCTAACCTGCCGCGATACTGCTGCCGTTAGGGGTGGGTGCGCAAAGGAAATGGATAGACGATTGAGCTGGTGGTGGTGGGTGTGTAAGGTATGTCAATACTGTATTGTATTCCACTGTGTGCCCTCTAAACGGGTCACGTGTTAGATGCGCTGGACCAACAAGGGGGCCACATCGGAATCTGGCAGGCGTTATCTTTGCGTAATAACAAATGCCAACATTTGCGGGGTGCGCTGGCGGACCCTGTTGTCGGCATTCGTCGCACAACTGGACCACTGCCATCACCCCATTGTTTTGTGGTCAAATCCTGGTCATTTGTGTGTGGACTAGGGGGTGCGGAGTGGAGCGCCAAGGTGAGGATCCGTCCGAGCCATCCACCTGCGGCCTCCCCCGTCTCCGGTCTTCTTGACTCTGTCTTGACACCGGGCTCAGGCGGGGGAGGAGGAGAGAGTGTAGGTAGATGCTACGCAAGTCTACAGGCACTATAAACCACCTGCGTAAGTCACCGTCCCTGCTCTCACAATGCAGTCTGTGGGGCACACGGTGGACATCGTCGAAATCGACGGTCGAACTGTCGTATTCCGCTGTCATGTACAGTATGTGACCTATCTCATGAAATCTGATAACGGAATCTGATGGGAGAATTTCTGGACGCCTTTAACGTTGCGCATTTTGTTCGCTCACCTACATCTTTCAATGAAATGTCCTTTTCTTGTTCAGAAATTGTGTTTACGTAATTATGGCAAGTAAACTATCGGTAAATTTTTGCGAAAGTAGACGGTAAAATATAGTCGTGGAATTTCCTGTGCTAATGCATGTCCTAGACTCCAGTTACGCATCTGAGCGACTTTTTCATTGAAAGGATAGTAATTTAACCTCCAGAGTTTTAATACACAGATTTAGCCGGACTATAAATTTTCTTTTATGTCCGCTGTGAGCCGTGGTGATAAACCTGCTAACACAAAGGTTATTTTAAGAAAACCAAAGGTTTTATCAATTTCTAAATGTCAAATTAGCAGATCTGTGCGATTTGGTGCCCTAAAGTTCAGTAATAACGCAGATGGGGATTCTTTCGTTTAAGTGAGCTGAAATTTTTTTGCCGTTTGGAAAATTCTACCTGATGCCACATAGATGACCACCACGAAATTGTCATTTCCAGCTTTTACGATATGAAACACTACTTGTTGTGTAGTTTAGCTTCTGTGCATACTTTATTGAGAAATAGAACGAGCAAGACATTTATAGTTTCAGAAAAATATCAGTATTTATATGGGCGCTCTGTCGTGCATTCATAATTAAAGCACGGAGTCTAAAAGCGAGCAAAACAGTGGAAATGGCCTCAATGTATAGAGAAAGGCATGTCCTTGCGTTTACAGTAGAAACATATTAGTATTGCTCAGGAGCGTGAAAGAAACTGCCAAAATTGTCCAATTTTTACTCGGCCTCTTCGTGCAAAAATGCAAAGTACGCAGAGATCCGTCAACGCCGTGCAGCAACAAAGCACTTCCTAAAGAGGTAACTTATTAAGGAAAGTTTTCTTATTAATCCAAGACCTATTCGTTGGTGACATTCGTTGTAAGCAGATATTTTTCTCGAAAAAGAAGTTTGATGTTTGAATGAGTCTTCACATGTGACCCAAATCACCATCTTCGTGAAAAGGAGCGCCCGAAACCTCACTAATTCGGTAAATGCCCTCAAGATCAATCTTATTTTAAATTTCCCAACAGACAGGTAATTCAGAATCTTTTTTATGTGCGATCGGGTGAAAACACTGAAAATCATGAAGTATTCAGCAATATTTCGAGGCCGATATGAAACTCAGCGTAATTCAAAACGAAGGAAAAGTTTAAATCAATTTAACGGCAGAAAATTTCTCTCCATAAACACAAAATGGTATGTTTACGATCACGCCTGTCAGTTCTATTTAAATTTCTTAGGCACCGACCGGCCTCATGGCATATCACTTAATGAAATCTTTTGTTCCTACGACGTCCCCATCGGCGAAATCAAGCAAAATCCAACTTCTCTTGTTGAATCCCATCTCATTTAACTCCAAATAGTCAAGGAAAGCACGAAACACTGGAAATCTCTTTTGGAATCTACAACCAGAATGTAGACGGTTGGCAAACCGTCATATATGAAATCACACCACTTATTAAACGATATGTAGATGCAAACATCACTAAAACACTGTTATTAGACGTTATTTTATGTCTACTTTCATATTTACTACGTTTTGATATGAGAATACATTCTCTACATCTATAAACGAACTTTACTTAATCAGAGCCATTTCTGACGTTTTTGGGATATTGCGGTTTTCAAAATAAATCGGCATTTCTGAACAGCGCAACACTGACTTTAATATATCTTTTATGTTTTTATTTCTTTTAACCTTGTACTTAATTAACATACACAGTTGACTCATGAAATGGTGTCGGTTTGTGAGTGATTGGGATTCATTCGTAAATTTCGACACATTTCTTGAGTCAGGTAACTAGCTGTATGTGTGTGATCGAATAGGCCCGTGCGGTGAATCAGTGGGCGCGGACAGTGGAGGCGGATGCGGCGAGTGTATGCTGGTACCCCAGGCAATGGTACGACAGTCTCTGTGCGATGGATTCGCAGATGACCGACCAGGCCGATGAGTGAGGTAAAAGTGCGATAGCATTAGGGACAGGTTTAGACCGGATGCACATGTCTGGGTGTGGAGGTGGTGATGATGAATGTGCTGATGGTTGTTGTGGCCTCAGGAGCGTTTTGGTAGGCGGCGTTAGTGACAACGGTGGTTATGTTCTTCGTCGCCGCGGTAGCTGTGCAGGTATAGTAGAGGTGGTAGTGGTGGACGGCAGTGCACCACGGAGATTCTCAGCAACGTTGGTGGGGTTGGACGCCGAAGTGACCAACGTTGAGGTCGAGACAGGCGTGGTTGTGGAGGCAGCAATTGTGGTCGTCGGGCGGCTGGTGCATTAGGTCAGAAGATGATCGACGAGGCCGATGCGCACGCAAAAAGTTTGTTGACAGCGCGGGCACGTCGGCTGGGGTCAAATGGCGGAATTGCAAATCGGAGTAGCCTAATAATTGCGGGCCTCCATTTCGGCTTGGGCGGCGACGATCCAATTTCATTCGTAAATGGCTGCGCCAGTCTTCACCTCCCTGCTCCAAGTGAGTCTTATCTGGACGAGGTCCTCCCAGGTCTCTGAGTTCATCTTGAGTCGTTTCAGAGGGTTCGTAAGAATATATTTGTAGCATCGTCTTTGCCTTCCCGGTCGGCGGGAATCCGTGGCAACATATTGGTAGAAAGGATTAATGGGCAGTAAGTAGGCTATCCAGGAAACGAAGGTAGCAGTACCCCAATAGTTACAAACTAGTAAATAAGAACAAAGTCGCCAGCAGGTAGAAGTGCACGTGCTTGTTCTATGCCCTATTCAAAGTTGTGTCATGTTCTTTTAAAAAACGTATTGTGACTGAGTAAAACAAAACAGACTCAAATGTCACTAGAATACTCCTCCCGCTAGGAGAACGGTGTTCAAAAAAATTATTATTGATAGAATAAAAGGGTGGGAGTGTTATGCATATTGTACAAATTGGTAACGGTCGGGAAAACGGACATGACGACCGCTGCGCGTAAGAGAAGGAGTCTGTGGGATAGGGGAAAACGTAGGGTTATTGGGCGTAGGTGTATTACTGGAAATAAGTGGCAATGTAACGAGTGGAGGTTGTTCGGTTGGGGAAGTTCAAAGGGGCCCGGTATAAGCCGCCTTCAAGCGATCGACTGAGACCACGTCGCTGCGGTCTCCACGGTCAATTGTAAAATGCTCGTGCGTGCGAGATAGTACTCGAAATGGGCCGTCATCGGGCTGTTGTAGTGACCGACGAACGCTGTCTACGCGGACAAACACAAAAGAACATATTAGTAGTTCGGGTCAATGTACGACTTACTTGTTGAAGGACGTGGAGGAGTGGCTCGAAGATGAGTCATGGCTTGGAGCAATCTTCGAACATAATCGCTCGAATCCAAGTCGCCTGAGCTCTGAGAGTACCCGCAAAAATCCCCGGGAATCCGTAGGGTGGTACCGTAGACAAGTTCGGCAGCAGAACACTCCAAGTCGGGCTTGAGTGCGGTACGGATACCGAGCATGACCAAAGGCAGATGCTCGCTCCAATGGGAAGGGTTGTCATGAGCTCGGAGCGAGGCTTTGAGTTGACGGTGGAAACGCTCGACTAAGCCGTTGGATGAGGGGCGGTATGCTGTCGTGCGTATGCGAGAGCATCCGAGGAGGTCGGTAAGGCTGTTAAAAAGTCGAAACTCAAATGGTTGGCCTCCATCAATGGTAATAGTTAAGGGGACGCCATAATGAGAGATCCAGTGTTCCAAAAAGGCATGAGCAACGGAATCTGCAGTTATGCTAGGTATGGCAGTTGCAATGGGCCAACGAGTAAATCGGTCAATCGCAGTAAATAAATATCTGCAACCACGAGATGTTGGAAAAAGACCCACCAGATCGATATACACATGTGCAAAACGTGCGTTGGGTGCGAGAAAAGTGCCAATGGGGGCTTTGTTGTGCCGTCCGACTTTGGCCTTCTGACAGGCCAGACATGAACTGATCCACTGGCGGATATCGGTGTTCATGCTTGACCAAACGAAACGCTCGCTGATGAGGCACTGGATGGTGCGGATGCCAGGGTGAGCCAGATTGTGCAACGCAGCAAAAAGATCTCGTCTCATCTCGCTTGGCAGTACGGGTCGGGAGGCACCGCGCGATACGTCACACAAGATTGTACCGGAGGAGGTGGAAAGAGGAATGGCCTCCAGCTGAAGACTAGTGTGTTGAAGGCTCTTAGTGGAAGTCGGCTGGTTTTGCAACTCTGCCATGCGCTCCAAATCGATGGAAGGGCGGGTGATGGCATTAATTCCAGGCCGACAAAGACAGTCAGCAACTTGGTTAAAAAGGCCTTTAAGAAATCGAATTTCGGTGGTATACTGAGAAATAAAATCGAGATGGCGGGTTTCGCGGGGTGAATACTTGTCAGAAGAAGTAGAAAGGGCATAAGTAAGAGGCTTGTGGTCAGTATAAATACAAAAATCTCGGCCCTCAATATAATTACGAAAATGCTTAATGGCTAAATAAGTTGCAAGAAGTTCTCTACCAAAAGTGCTATAGCGAGTTTGTGGAGGTATCAATTTGGCAGAGTATAAAGCCAAGGGCTGGGTGCCAGTGGGCGTCTGTTGCTGAAGGGCAGCACCTATGGCGAAATTAGAGGCGTCGGCCACAATGGGAAGTGGGGCATCAGTTATAGGGTGAGCAAGGGCAGCTGTATCCGCAAGTGCCTTCCTGGCACGATTGAAAGCCTCCACAGCTGTGTCAGAAAAAGAAAACTCGCGGTTGTTCCCGTGTAAAAGGTTAGTAAGTGGTAACATTGATTGAGCATAATGAGGGACAAAACTTCGATAGAAATTGACAAGGCCTATAAAATGGCACAGTTGTGGAAAAGAAGTGGGAGTAGGGAAATCGAGAATAGCTGACACTTTGGCATCTATGGGATGACAACCAGAATCATCTACGCGATGTCCTAGGAGAAACAGAGACTGTACACCGAAAACGCATTTAGAAACATTAATAAAAACGCCAAATTGGCTCAATCGTTCAAAAATGAGACGCAAATGTTGTAGGTGCTCGTGTTCACTGGAACTTGCTACCAGAACATCGTTGACCTAAACAAAAACGAAAGGTAAATTGCGGAGAGCCTCGTTGAGGAAACGCTGAAAATCGTGAGCAGAGTTGCGAAGCCCAGAAGGCATCCTGACAAACTCGAACAGACCAAACGCTGCTGTTGCCGTCGTTTTGGGAACGTCTTCAGGAGCAACGGGTATCTGATGGAAAGCTTTGACTAAGTCGATATTGGAAAATATTGTTGCTCCGGCTAGGCTAGATGAAAAGTCGTGGAAATGGGGAAGTGGATACCTATCAGGCACAGCGCAGGTGTTTAACCGTCGGTAATCCCCGCATGGGCACCAGTCAACGAGAGACTTTCTACACGTCATATGTAGTGGTGCAGCCCATGGACTAGTGGAAGGCCTAACTATGCCTAGCTCCATCATGTGACTGAATTCAGCCTTGGCTATGGCTAACTTATCGACGGCTAGACGACGGGGGCGGCTAAACACGGGTGGTCCAGTAGTTGAAATATAATGTACAACAGAATGCTTTATAGGTTGGTTTACTTGTGAGGGTTGTGTGATAGATGGGAATTCCAAAAGTAAACGACGATAGGGAGTAGACGAAGGGATTGTTGAAATGCGTGGATTAGATGATGATGAAAGGGTACGAGTGGAACATTGAGAGTGTAAAGAAGTCTTAGGGTCAAGTAATTTATGGGACTTGATGTCAACGAGACGACCGTAAAAGATATGAAATCAGCGCTGAGAATGGCAGTATGAACATCAGCGATAGTAAGTAGCCAATAAAATGAACGTCTTAGACTTAAATCCAGCGTAAGGGATCGTTGACCAAAAGCTTTAATAGAAGACTTGTTAGCTGCTTGGAGAAATATGAAGTTCGGTGACTTATGGTCAGTCAAAGTGGATGGGATAAGACCGATCTCCGCACCAGTATCCACGAGAAAATTACGACAGGAAGTCCTGTCATAGACGTGGAGTAAGCGACTGGGAGAGGATGAGTCGACAACGTTCGTCACCTTTACTAGTCGGCAGGGACGTTTTCCAACGCAGGTGCCTTGTACTTGCACGAAGAGCGGCAGCGATGGGCGTTAGAACCATAATTGTGATGATACCAACAGAAACTATCAACTGTAAATTGGTTTGGAGTGGGAGATCTCGGACGGCAAGTAATTGCAGGACTACGAGGGTTAGAGACACGAATGGCCCGGAGATGGGAAACTTCGAGAGTGAGGACATCAAGGCGTATGACAACATCGTCGATGGTAGGTGCCGTTAAAACCCGAGTAGAAAAATTTACCGAAGTAGCTGATTGATAATGTTCGAGTATCCGATCAGCTTTCTCGGCCAGTGTTTGAACTGGTGTGGAAGGGATATCGGGTGCAAGGATAGCTTGTCCTGAGGAGGGCAGCCGTTGGAGGAAAAGCTGCTTGAACATGGTGCCGTCTAGCTGTTGTCCCTCAGCCTGTTGCTCCAGACGCCTGATAAGCTGAGTTGGTGTTGGGAGTGCCTACACTCCCAAAAACAAGAGCCAGCCAATCACGGGAGGCCACGTGCGTTTTCTCTACTGCGCTGTCATCTTAATC
The DNA here is from genome assembly GCA_902702965.1 of Spirometra erinaceieuropaei. NCBI lineage: Eukaryota > Metazoa > Platyhelminthes > Cestoda > Diphyllobothriidea > Diphyllobothriidae > Spirometra > Spirometra erinaceieuropaei. The sequence continues at coordinate 85,930 of CACRXP010000173.1, read as the reverse complement.
GTGGCGCCTCTCCATTGGCGTTTCCTCGCGGGCCTGATCGATCAGCATATTCGAATTATCGACCGGCTCGTCTTGAATGTTCTTCCCGAAGGGCATTGGGCCGAACGCCGGCGAAGCACCGTAAGGCGTTATAAATACGCGTCACTTCCAGTTCATTTTGACTTGCATTTTCCTAATACACAGTTTCGTGGCCGGTCGCGTTCTCCTTCTCTGCCGCGTTGGTATTGGGGACAAGGGTCGAGTGCGCATACGCTCCACAGAATTTCACGTACCAGGCGGGTCATAACAAATTGGCGACGCAGTTTTTCAACTACAATGGCTGACGAGTACGGTGACTTGAAGCAGATGTTGCAGCAGCAGTTGAAGCTGATGGAGGCTCTGACCGTCAAGCTATCCAATTCATCCATGGGCCAATCAAGCGCGGCTGGTGGTTCACAATCTGTTGATCACATTGCCGGCAGCATCACTGAATTCCTGTATGACCCGCAGGCCCATATCACCTTTGAGTCCTGGTACAAACGATACGAGGACTTGTTTTCTGTCGATCTGGCTGCCCAGGACGATGCATGGAAGGTTCGACTCCTACTTCGCAAACTGCGTCCGGCTGAACACGAGCGTTATGCAAACTTCATCCTCCCCAAGAATCCCCGAGAGGTCGCTTTCAAGGACACGGTTGTGACGTTGTCGCAGATTTTTGGTGAGCAATCATCCCTCTTCAACACTCGATTTCAGTGTCTGCAACTGTGCAAACGAGATTCCGATGATTTCATCACATATGCGGGCATTGTTAATCGTGAATGTGGGCGTTTCCAACTCGGTTCTCTCCCTGAAGACCAGTTTAAATGCCTTATATTTATCTGCGGCCTCCAGTCCCCCAAGGATGCTGATATCCTGACACGTCTCCTGTCCAAAGTGCAGCAGAACAACTCTACCACACTCCAAGAGCTGGCAGCAGAGTGCCAAACGCTGATCAATCTCAAGCACGACTCTGCAATGATTCAGAACCCTGCCTCATCTTTCTCAGTCCATACGGTCACATCGACCAGATCGCATCCTGTTACACGGCCCAAGCAAGTGTCCAAGTCGAGATCTCCGCCATCTCCTTGTCGGCACTGTGGCGCGTGGCATTTCCACCGGGATTGCACTTTCCGCCAGCACCGCTGCCAAAGCTGTAATCAGGTGGGACACCGTGATGGGTTCTGCAAATCAGTACCAGCTTCTGGAGGCAAGCCAGCCCCCGCCACTCCTAATTCCAGGCACCGCTTCCGGCCAAAACGCAAGCCCAAACCCCAGTCCGTTGGTAATTCTCTGAGTCTCTTGGCCGCTTTCCAGCTCAGTGCGTCTGGTCGTAGAAAATTTGTTGATGTCTTGCTCAATGGCCATGCAGTTCTTCTACAGTTGGACACTGCCTCAGATATCACCATCATCTCTGAGAGACTCTGGCAGTCCCTTGGCAGCCCAACG
>CACRXP010000173.1:43371-82583 GCA_902702965.1 Spirometra erinaceieuropaei | reverse complement strand
CGCCTCTCCATTGGCGTTTCCTCGCGGGCCTGATCGATCAGCATATTCGAATTATCGACCGGCTCGTCTTGAATGTTCTTCCCGAAGGGCATTGGGCCGAACGCCGGCGAAGCACCGTAAGGCGTTATAAATACGCGTCACTCCCAGTTCATTTTGACTTGCATTTTCCTAATACACAGTTTCGTGGCCGGTCGCGTTCTCCTTCTCTGCCGCGTTGGTATTGGGGACAAGGGTCGAGTGCGCATACGCTCCACAGGATTTCACGTACCAGGCGGGTCATAACAGTTGGCTTCCTATCACCAAGGTCCTCTTCAGAAATTAATCTCTGAAGGTGTTATTGTGTTGATAGCGAAACACGGGCGATCAGGGCGTTCTTTAGCGTAGCATAGGGAGTCTCTGTGAGTGGGCTGTGTATAATCTCACGGGGATCTGTTGCAATCTCCACTGACACTGCGGCCACGAGATAATTAAATTTCGTTTCGTCCTTCCTGATTTGACGCAAAGCAAAACGAGATTCGACCGTGCGCAACCAAAGGGCTATGTCATTAAGCTAGAAGGTTGGAAGGTCGAATGTGTGAATGCCACTAATTTGCTGCGAGAACTTGTCGCTGGACATGATTTGGTCATAGGTCTCAAAATTGGTGGTCAGGTGAGGTCACTTTTTGGTGGCTTGGAAATGCAGTTCTCTTATTGGTTAAAACCGACGAATTTTGTCAATCGAAAACGGGCAGACAGAAAAGGCGCGTTTGCGTGGAAATTGTTAGCAAGTCAGTGCAATTGAAGGCGCAATCAAAACGAAGGATCACAATTTGTTGGGCAGTACGTAGGATATCCAGGAAACGAAGATTGCAGTATCCCAACAGTTACAAACTAGTAAATAAGGACAAAGTCGTCAGCAGGTAGAAATGCGCGTGCTTGTTCTATGCCTTATTCAATGGTGTGTCATGTTCTTTAAAATGCGTATTGAACATTTGGTGTTCACCAAGTATCAACCAAAGTTCTGGGCCCCCTATGTCGATGACACCTTCGTAGTTGTCAAAACAACTGACATTGAACACTTAATAGAACTACTGAACTCGGTTGACCCGGATATCAAATTTACGATGGAAGCAGAAACAAACAACCAACTGCCTTTCCTTGACGTACTTGTGCACCGGTGTACCACTGGACAGTTGCAAACTACAGTATTCCGAAAATCCACCGACACGAGACAGATCCTACACTTCAACAGCAACCATCCTCTGTCTCACAAACGTAGTTGTGTCCGCACTCTATTCCAAAGAGTCGAAACACACTGCAGCACACCAGAAGATAAAAGGGCCGAACGATTGTACCTTGTGAACCTATTTGCAGCCAATGTGTATCCCAGGCATTTCATCGAGAGAAGCAGACGTTGGGCGCCCAGACAACGGCCAAATGAGCAACAATCCGAAGTCTGGAGGGCCATTCCTTACGTTAAAGGGGTCTCTGAAGCGGTCTCGCGACTGTTACATCCCACCAGAGTAGGCATAGCCCATCGACAACAAACAACAATTCGACGTCGGCTAATGCAGCCTAAGGACCCATTGCCACCCGCTGAAACCTCAGCAGTCATCTACAAAATAAATTGCAATGAGGGCGACTGCAACTATATGGGCGAAACCGGGCGGAAGTTGCAAACTCGCCTACAGGAACACAAAGCGGCCACTCGGAGGTTAGACTCTAACTCTCAACTAGCAACACATGTTGGAGAAACGGGGCATACTTTTGACCTCCAGAGGGCTACCATCTTAGGTCGAGGCAACACAAAAACAGAACGGCTAACTCTCGAGGCGTGGTTCTCCGATGCCCACTCTATCAACAGGCATCTGGACCTTCCTGCAGCTTACAAAGTCCTACGTCATCACAATCGTAAAGCTCAGGACCAAACAACCACACCGGACTTAAGAAGGCCGCACGGAGATAGCCCGACGTTGAGTCTACTGGGTGAGGAAAAAGAAGAACCGCCAGACCAACCGCCCGACTAAAGTTCAATCAGTTCCCCTCGACGGAGTGGTGACTCACAAAGCACACAGGCAAAACGCCCGTCAACCATCTCCCGAGAGGCCGAGGCAGCGAGAGGAGGGAAAAATCGATCAGCATGAGGCCGGCCAACACGACTGCCACTTTAAATTAAATTTCTGATCGATCAAGTGCATTTTACGCTTTGACAATGAAGAGCCGACCCAGCTCTTTGAAACGTCAGCACTTAAATAAACCTCTTCCGGAGAGCCTGTCTTCGTCTTCAATTAGTCAACCCAGATATCTCAACTTTGCCAATCTGAACGTATTGTAACTGAATAAAACAAAACGGACTTAAATCTCACTACAAATGTTTTGGTAAACGAGCGTCTTCCATTATCACCAGGTGGCCGCTGCATCGCGGTCGCGATTGTCTCAGCGTGATGGTGTTGTGGTGGTGGTCATTGTGTTCGACGCAGGGGTGGGGGCAGGGCGATGGTTTCGGTGGTTAGTGGCGGCGAGACAGTGACAGTATGATCAGCTGTGACGCGAGTGACGGTCGGCGCGGTGTTTGCAGTAGGAGCGAGAGTGGGAGAGGTAGACGTTGTCGAGTTGTAGACATACTGGGTCCGAAGTTGTCCCACGAGACCGATTAGCACGCGGAATGTACGTTGGCAACGAGGGCATGTTGGAAGCGGTTGACAGTTGGCATTGAGGAGGCGAAACACTTGTGACTTACGAGACCCCCCTTTGGCCTGAGCAGTGGTGACCCGATTTGCTTCGCAGACGGTGGCGCCGGTCTTCACTTCTCTTCGCCATGCCGGTCTGTCCTGGGTGAGGTCCTCCCAGATCCCCGGGTTGATCTACAGCCTGACAAAAGTAATTAACCATTCGGGGAGCGTGCAGGCAGGTGAGCCGGGTGGCCGAGCCATCAACATCCGACATGGGTGATGAAATTTCAGCAATTAACAACTTGAATGCCGGCCATCAAGCAATTAGCGCACCAGCGGGCAACAATCCTCGATGAAGGGGAGAGCAGTCAATTATCATAGGTATGCAATAGCATAACGACTGCAGCCTATAAAAACTGTAAATTCCTGTGCACGAATCACCCGTATCTGTTACTGTGCCTGATAATGGGTTCGGGGGTGAATTCGAAACATCAGGCGAATGGAAGTGGTTGAGTTTCTTGGCCCAGTTGGAGTAGACGGTCCAAGTCTCCGATGCGTATAAAAGTGTTGTCAGGATTACGGCCTTGTACATCTTCAGTTTGGTACTCAGTTGATGGCCGTGACGATTCCACACGGAGGGCTTCACCCGGCCGAAGGCTTGGCTGGCTTTGGAAATCCGATGAGCCACTTCGTAGTCGACTGTGGTGCTGTTGAAAAGTGTGTTCCCGAGATAAGCAAAATTGCCCACAGTTTTGAGTTGGTTGCCGTCGACAGTGATTTGCAGTGATATGAATGTGAGTTCTGTTTTAGTGCATCAAAAATACGACCTGTAGAGAACTTTCGCACAACTTCCAACAGCAACGCTGCATCCTTGTGGCTACGTCGTTTTTTATAATTTAACTCGCAGTAGACCGGTCTATGTCTTACATTGATGACCTTATATCGTTCATAGCGCCTTCTTTTTCATTTCTGTGTATAATTATTTTCATTCTGATTCATCTCCACCCTACTTTTTATTGATCCGATTATTTTAGCCAGACATTATTTGCTATTCACGCGGCCTCACCTTTTCAACTCATACGAGTGCTGCCATTCACTCACAGTATCAAATCGCCAGTCATCTGCCTCAGGTATCTGACCTCTGACCGACATCGGCTAATCATGTCCAACGATTTCACCAGCCAGCCGGTAGCCGACGTTCACACATTTGACCTTACAGCCGTGTGGTTTGGTGACATCGCGTTGTGGCTTGCGCGTTGTAGAATCCTTTTTCGACCTCCGCCAAATTACAATAGGGGATACGAAATCTCACTGTGTTGTGGAAGTACTCCCAATGGATATCGCCACCGACCACAGCATCATAGATTGCGCGCTCACAGAAGCCCCACATGACAGTTCGACTGTTGTTTCCGACGATGTCTACCATGCCCCCACAGGGAGCAGGGACGGTGGCTTGCGCCTGAATTAGTTTATAATGACAGTAGATTTGAGCTGCATCTACCACACTCCCCCCACCTCCCACACCTGGGCCCCGGTGACAAAACATTATCAAGAAGACCGGAGGCGGGGGAGTGCGTAGGTGAATGACACGGTTGAGCCCGCACCTTGGCGTTCCACCCCACATCTCCTGGTCCACACAGCGAACGGGGGGGTGTGCGGCCGAACCCGCACCTAGGCGTGCCGCCGACGTCCGGCTCAGATCCCGCACAGTGGGAGTGCCATAAAGGCCACATTAAGAAGGAGCCATTGCAGCCTGACTCTCAGACCTCCAGTCAAGGAGGTCCAAGTTACCCCGTCAGTTAGCGACCTTCCAAGCCACGGCTTCTAGCACACCGTGATAGCTTCAGGCGCGTCAGATTGTTTATAGTGAGGAGAGTGCGCTAAGTAGTCGACCTCACTCTCCCTTCCCATTCCCAAACTTCAGCCACTGTCCGCGACGGTCAGCTGACTGCAGCGGGGAATGTGCACAGTGGTTGGCATGGTCTAGTGACCTTATCTGCGCGCACCACACACACGACCTGGCCCCCAAAACACAAATGCCAAGAGTTCACACAAGGGGGGTTGAGAGGCGTATCTCTCGCATGCGTGAGAGTGCGGTGGAAGGAGCTGTTCCAGTCCGGCCCCCAACCCACCAGTCCGCCACTCCACAAAACACACACAACGGGACGCGCTGCGTGGACTGAGTTGGGGCGCCAATCAGCATCCTTCCTATCCACGGCGCTTGGCGCGTCAGGATAGTCTCATACTCAAGTCACCCGTGCAAAAGGAGCCGCATGGAGACCTTATTGGGACGCACACTTCCCACTTGCGTGGGAGATGGCAATTGGTTGCTTGCGGTGGGTGATGTTGGTGTGTGGTGAGATAGTGGTGGGGGAGGGTGTGATGGTGTGGTGCAGCCGATGGTTGTCTACCGCAGGTTTTCGTGGATGCACATGTGGCCGAATAGGTCCAGGCGGTGCGTGAATGTGCGAGGGCAGTGTGGACAATGGAGGCGGTTGCGACGAGTGTAGGTGTGTGTTTCAGGCACTGGTTCGCCAGTCTCTGTGCGATGGATTCGCAGGTGACCGGCCAAGCCGATGCGCGGGTTGAATTTGCGTGGAGAGTATAGGCATGAGCAGTCGGCAGTGTCATTTGCGGAGGTGTTGGTGGGCGCACAGGGCGACCGTGTGCGGGTGGGGCTGGGCGTGGTAGGTGAGTCGGGATTGCGGTCAGTTCCGCTCTCGTGGATGCGCATGCGGCCGAACAGGCCCATGCGATGCGTGAACGTGCAAGGGCAGTGTGGACAGTGGGGCAGGTGCGCGGGTGTCGGTTGGTGCTCCAGGCTCTGGTTCGCCAGTGTCTGTGCGATGGATTGTCAAGGGGTCGACCAGGCCGATGTGTGAGGTGAAGGTGCGGTCGCAGTGAGGGCAGATGTAGTCCTGGTTCTCGCCACTGGTGTTGACGGTGGTGCTGATGGTGTTTAAGGATATGTCAGGATTGTGTGCAGTGTCGACGTGCGTGGCAGGCGCCACACCGACAGCGGTTGGAACAGCGAAGGAGGAGGAGGAGGAGGAGGGGGATGGAAGTGGTGGTTCAGGAATCGCCCTTGTCACCAGCACGCCCCGCTGGTCTCGCTTCCGAACGAGGACATAGTCCAGCAGGTGCCAATGTCGCAACCTAGGTGCCTCTGTCACGACCGCTAAGGGCAGAACCGTCAATCCCATACTATGAATATCAGGATAAGATCAGAGTTATGAAAGAATTAACAATCAAAAGTCAAACGACCTAAAAATCCAACTCATGCCAAGCGCGTCGCGTCGTGTTGTGTTCCTTTCATTAAGTTAAACAACCAGTAAGTTCAAGAATGAGGAACAGGTAGGGAAAGGCAAGGCAGTCTGGCGCCTCGGCACACATCCAGGTCGCCTTTTCCCGTGTCAGAAGGCGGAAGGTGTTGCTCAGAATGTGCCGGTTTTTTGCGCAGGTGCGTAGGAGGAGCAGGACATTGTCGTTGGAACCGTCAGGAACATGGGGACCCCGCACTCCTCTCCAGGCAGCATGGTCTGCGGCGACGCGGGCGTTGAAGTCACCAAGGACAATCAACTTGTCCGCCTTCGGCACAGTCGGCAGGAAGGCGTGCAGGTCCTAGTAGAATTTGTCCCTTGCGGCGTCAGGGCTGGTCATCGGTGAAGCGTAGGCTCTGATGGTAGTGGCAAATTTGCCTCCGCAGAGAGGCTGACGGAGGCCCATCAGGCGGTCGTTGATGCCCTGCGGCCGACAGGGCAGTCATCCCACGATGTCGTTACGGATGGCAAAGGGGACGTCCCGTCGATCTGCCCTGCGGCGATCGCTCCAGAAGACGGTGCAGCTGGCACCAACCTCCTCCAGTTGGCCTTGTACGGAGATCCGGGTTTCGCTGAGTGCGGGGATGTCAACCTTGTGGCGCGCCAGTTCTCGAGCCATTAGCGCCGTCCTCCGTTCTGGTTCGTTGCTCCTCAAATTGTCTAAAAGGGAACGAACATTCCAGGCTGCGAGAGTAGACGGACTAACCCTACCAGTGGGGCGAGCGGGGCGGCGGGGAGGAGAGAGAGTGTGGGTTCTTGTTTGGTTGTTTGAACCGTGAGTTTTGTGTCTGCGGCCACGGTCAGCCTGCAGACTGCGTGGATCCCCAGCATTTACTTAGGTCACCTTTTCTGGTCCCTTCCCCCTCGCGAGGGTAATTAGTGCTCTCCCTAAATAGGGCTACTCAGTTGTCCCAGACGATTGCCGAACTCCACTATGGGCCACGACTTTGCTTAGTGAGAGGAAGACCCGAGTTGGCATGGGCCTGCCTACGACAATGCCGCAATACTTTTGAGTGGGGGGGGAGGGTGGAAAAGAGTGGGGAGACGGGACGCAGCGCTTTCCCATCCCTCTCTAAGAGAACTGGTTGCTGAAATATAAACGGTGTGCAGATGAACTGAACATAACGGCATTTAGCGTACAATAAAGACAAACACAAACAAGCAGACAATAGCAAGCAGGCAAGAACAACAAAATGCAAACTCAACAGAGTGGTTGGGGGCGCTCACCGATCGTTCATACGGAACTCACTCGTTCCGCTGTGCCCTAAGGGCTCTCTCTCGAGCCCAACCAGCAGCCGCACAGCGGCGCATTATATATAGGCCGAATGGCATTACCGATAAAGACAAGGGAGACTGGAATGGCCATTTCTGGCTTATTAGCCGTCGTCAGCTAGTCATACCCAAACGCGAAGTGTGGAACATCCGAGCCTCGAACGCGCGACCTGTTAGTTAGAAGTCCACACCTCTACCCACCGGGCCACGAACCCGTTGCCCTGTCGGTTTTCGATCGGGGATATACAATGGTAGAGGGCGCTCACCGATCGTTCATACGGAACTCACTCGTTCTGTTGTGCCATAAGGGCTCTCTCTCGAGCCAAACCAGCACCCGCACGGCGGCGCATGATATATAGGCAGAATGGCATTCCGGCGATCGGCGATCGTGTCTTCTTCTTCAATGCGCCAACTACGTCTGCAATCGAGAATGTCATGAAACGTCTAGACGACCTCACCCTTGAATTCCCCAGCTTCGTGCTTCACGTGTCTCTCGCCCTAAGAGGTCTCCCACCCCTCTGTCCACGCCGAACGGTTTCTGCTGATACCACTACAACTATGGGTTAATTGCCTATCACTGCAAACCCCCATGTCGTTACGAGAAATATTTTGTGGAAAACTCACCCACCGGCCAGTAGCGACGACGAACGTGTTCAGTTCAACCACCCCAAGTCACCTGCTCCACATTTACCATAAGCGTTCCTGCCGTAATTTCCTCGTGGACACTGGCGCTGACGCTAGTCTCATTCCACCCTCTCCGACTGCCCTTAGGTCACCCACCTCTTCAATTATCCTCCAGGCAGCTAACAGTACCACCATTACAACATTTGATCGACGATCCCTAACTTTAGATCTTGGGTTACGACATTCTTTCCGCTGGATATTAACTATTGCCTATGCCCATACCGCCATTTTCCGTGCCGATTTTATATCCTTTTTCGGTCTAAGCATTGATACCATAAACCTTTCGGACCGATGACATCCTTGTATTCCAGTTGTTCAACTCGTAACATTCCATCCCCTAGGCCATGAATTTTAATAATCGATTCATCCAACACTTATCATCGTTTACTTAAAGAATTTCTATCCATCTCCCGGCCTTCACAGGTTGACCAGACTACTAGACATTCCGCATTATATTTTGACTAGAGGACCACCCGTTTTTAGCCGTCCTCGTCGTCTAGCGGCTGATAAATTAGATATCGCCAAGGCAGAATTCAGTCATATGATGGGACTTGGCACAGTTTGATTCCCTGTCGAATGTCGTATGGTGGACAAGATAAAGATTCCCAATCAAAAGTCAGGGAAGACGGAATGAGTGGGACAACCTTTACTGTTTGGAAAGCGTGTACACTAAGGCTGTGTGGGCAGTCGCCGCAAGCGTGCTCTCCAGACAAGTTGCTGTCTGTGTCCGCCTACCAGGTGTTGTGTCAGCGCGTGCGTGCGCCCTCAGTTGTCTCCGCGTCCGCCAGCCAATCAGAGGGGGGACAGCGTTGATTGGCCCGGAGCACTCGCGCGTCCCAGCAGCGTATCGACAAAGAGCGTGAGGCGGACAGGAAGGCAGCGTGACAAAGGCGGAGGGCAAGGAGACGCGAACCGCCACAGTACCCCCCGGCTAGACCGAAGACGGCGCGTAGCGATGCCGAAGGGATTGCTGATGTCTAAAAAACATAAGTAACCAAACGGTCAGGAAAATGAACATGGGGTCCACTACGGGTGTTATATACTGGGGGCAAGGTGTAGAGTGAGTGTGACTCGCGGTTACAGTGTTGTTGGTTGATGAAGGAGTAGTTGCAGTTGGGGGTTTATACATGAGGGCAGAGGAAATATACGGGACGGAGGGATAGAGGGTCGGGGAGGCGGAGCAGGGGGTAGGGGCCCACAGGACTCATCCAGAGGAGTGTCGGGGACGGCAGCTTTGAGGCGGTCCACGCTCACGACCTCCTCGCGAGTGCCGCGTTGGATGCGGAAGTGCTTCGTACCACGAGAGATAACTCGGAAGGGGCCATCGTAGGGTAGTTCCAGGGGCCGGCGGACTCGATCACATCGAAGGTAGACGTGAGAGCGCGTTGTCAAGTCCTTCTGGAGATAAGACGATGGACCTGGGAGGAACCGGAGAAAGTGTCCGCATGAATTGCCGGAGACGATGCAGGAGGTTGGTGGGATCCTCAACTGCACCTCGCGGGGTTGGCGAGATCATCTCACCGGGAAGTCGGACAGTAGCGCCGAACACCAGTTCAGCTGCGGAACAGTCAAGATCCGGCTTGAGAGCGGCGCGGATGCCCAAGAGGACCAAGGGAAGGTGGTCCGTCCAGTACTCCGGATCGGCCGTAGCGCGTAGGGAGGCCTTCAACTGGCGGTGAAACCGCTCGACCATACCGTTGGCTGGCGGATGATAGGCTGTAGTGCGGATGCGAGTACAGCCTAAAAAGGAGAATAAAGACTGGAAGAGGTTAGACTCAAACTGGGCACCACGGTCAGTCTTGATTGTGGAGTGTGCACCAAAGATGGCAACCCAACGACTGAGAAAAGCCTTGACCACCGTTGGAGCAGCAATGTCAGGCAGGGGAATTGCTTCAGGCCACCTAGTGAACCGATCCACACAGGTGAGGAGATAGGAACAACCATTGGACAGAGGCAGGGGGCCTACAATATCCAGGTGAACGTGGCTGAACCTTGAACCAGGGCCAGGGAAGGTGCCAATGGGGGCCTTGTTGTGCCGCTGAATCTTACTCCGTTGACAGGCGATACAAGCCCGTGCCCATGCTTTCAGGTCTTTGTGCATCCCAGGCCAGACGAAGCGGTCGGAAACCAGCTTGTCGGTTGCTCGACTCCCAGGGTGAGAGAGATTGTGCAGGGAGGATAAAACTTGACGGCGGAGAGATGGTGGCACAAATGGACGATGGGATGGGGTGGATACGTCGCATAGAATAATGCCGTTGCCAGTTTTCAGTGGTAGCTCCTAAAGATGGAGTCCGGAAACATGCTCATCACAGGATGGACCGACAAGGCGCTGTTCAGCGGCCATCTCAGCTAGGTCGATCCCGGGAGAAAGTTGGAGATGTGCGATGGAGGGCCTGAACAGTGCGTCAGCCACCTCATTGCGTGACCCGTCGATGTGGCGGATGTCTGAGGTAAATTGTGAGATGTAGTCCAGTTGGCGGATTTCCCAGGGGTTTAGTTTGTCAGTGTGGGAATGCATAGCAAAGGTGAGCGACTTATGATCTGTGAAAATTGTGAACTCTCGACCTTCGAGTAAATGCCGGAAGTGCCTTACGGCAAGATAAGCAGCGAGAAGTTCACGTCCGAATGTGCTGTAGCGGGTTTCGGCTTTGGATAGTTTCTTGGAGAAGAAGGCCAAAGGCACGGTAGAATCCGGCAGACTTTGTTGAAGAACCGCGCCAACAGCAACATTGGAGGCGTCGACCATCAGAGATATGGGTGCATCAGCATGAAAGTGAGTCAGGAGGGTGGCATCAGCCAGAAGGGCTTTTACCTGCTCAAATGACGTGAGTGCTGCTGGTGTAAGTTCACAGGTGCGCTTGGAACCTGAGAGGAGACTGGTCAGAGGTAGGATGGTATCGGCAGAGCTCGGGAGAAACTGGCGATAAAAGTTCACCATACCAAGAAACCGTTGCAACTGACGCTTCGAGGTAGGGGGTGGAAAGTCCCGAATGGAGGCAACCTTTGAGGGAAGAGGCCGAATGCCGTGGGAGTCGAACAGGTGACCGAGAAATTCTAGGGAGGGCACACCGAAGACGCACTTGGACGGGTTGAGAACAACGCCAAATTGTTGAAGGCGGTCAAACACCGTTGCCAGATGCTCCATGTGTTCTTCGCTGGTGGAGCTGGCTACTAGAAGGTCGTCGATATAGGCGTAGACAAATGATCGGCCGCGAAGCACTCTATCTACAAATCTTTGGAAGGTCTGGGAGGCGTTGCGAAGTCCAAACGGCATGCGCAGGAACTCAAAGAGGCCAAGGGGGGTGGTAACGGCCGTCTTCGAAACGTCCTCTGGGGCTATGGGAATTTGGTGGAAAGCACGGACCAGATCGATCTTCGAGAATACAAATTTGCCGAATAGGGCACCGGAAAAATCCTGAAGATGTGGGACAGGGTAGCGGTCCGGGACAGTAACGTTGTTCAGGGCCCTGTAATCACCGCAGGGAAGCCAGTCACCAGTGGCGGCCCTTGGAACCACGTGGAGGGGTGAGGCCCATGGGCTGTCAGACTGACGGATGATGCCCATTTGAAGCATGTGCTCGAATTCGGCCTTGGTGGCAGCAAGACGTGTAGGCGCGAGACGGCGGAGGCGAGAAAACACGGGAGGGCCGGTGGTCCGAATGTGGTGAACAACGTCATGTGGTGGAATAGAAACGTTGAAGTTGGGAGGAGTGAGGCCGGGGTATTTGGCGAGGAGTTGCCGAAATGGATTCTCAGGTTCAGGGTCCAAGACGGCAAGATGACGGGAGGCGTCGGAGGAAGAGATACCCCGGACAGTGAGGTTGATGGTCATGTCGTGTAGACGTGACTGACGGCAGTCGACCAGAAGATCGAAAGCGGCGAGGAAATCTGCACCGAGAATTGCACAGGGGATGTCAGCAACGACGAAGACCCAAGGGAAGAGACGCCGGAGACCGATGTCCATAGAGAGGGAGCAGATGCCAAATGTGGTAATCGGCGATGTGTTGACGGCCTATAGGAAAAGACCGGGATTGGGACACCGACGATCAGCTGGTGTGGGTGGAATGGCACTTAGCTGGCCAGTTTGCTGAGCTCGATCTCCAACTGCGAAATGGGAGCCGCAGGTGGAGATGAGGGAGTTGAGAGTGCTGCAATGGATGGCTTGGAAAAACCGTGCATCTCCATAAGCCGATCAGCCATCTGAGTAAGTTGCGTGGCCGAAAGAATGCCGCAGGCGGGTGCCTAAATATGCTGCACTCCCCGTGGAAAGTTGTCCATGATTAACACCTGGCTTTACCGTAGATTAGGAAGAAAGATTGCTGTTCGCAAAGGAGTCACCAATTGTCGAATGTCGTATGGTGGACAAGATAAAGATTCCCAATCAAAAGTCAGGGAAGACGGAATGAGTGGGACAACCTTTACTGTTTGGAAAGCGTGTACACTAAGGCTGTGTGGGCAGTCGCCGCAAGCGTGCTCTCCAGACAAGTTGCTGTCTGTGTCCGCCTACCAGGTGTTGTGTCAGCGCGTGCGTGCGCCCTCAGTTGTCTCCGCGTCCGCCAGCCAATCAGAGGGGGGACAGCGTTGATTGGCCTGGAGCACTCGCGCGTCCCAGCAGCGTATCGACAAAGAGCGTGAGGCGGACAGGAAGGCAGCGTGACAAAGGCGGAGGGCAAGGAGACGCGAATCGCCACAGTACCCCCACTAGCCTATGACCCACCCCTCTGCATATGGTTTGCAAAAAGTCTCACGGACTGACGTGCATGTGTTGATTACTGATAATTTAGCAACTGCACAGTCCCTGACAGATATCCGCTTCCCCACCTCCATGACTTTCCCTTTAGCCTAGCCGGGCAATAGTATTTTGAAACACTGACCTAGTGAAGGCCTTCCACCAAATTCCCGTTCCTCCAGAAGACATCCCAAGAATGGCGATTACGACTCCATTCGGCCTTTTGGAGTTCGTCAGGATGTCTTTCAGACTCCGTAACTTCACCCAAATTTTTCAATGTTTCATTAACGAGGTCCTCCGCAACTTCCCTTGTATTTTTGTTTATGTCGATGATCTAGTTGCCAGTTGCAGTGAACATCAGCACCTGTAAAACCTACGTCTTCTGTTCGAACTGTTGAGCCAATTTGGCGTTTTCATCTACGTCTCCAAATGAGTCTTTTGCGTTTCCTCGCTTTGTTCCTTGGACACCGCATGGATGCTCTCGGTTATCATCCCATACATAGACGCCAAAGTTACAGTTATTCGCGAGTTCCCTGTTCTTACCTCTTTCTGACAACTGCGCCGTTCCTTATGTCTAGTCAATTTTTACGGACGTCTCATCCGTATTTGCGATCAATTAATGTCACCTCTCACAAATCTTTTAGGGGACAACAACCGCGAATTTATTTTCCTAACGCCGCTGTGGACGTCCTCCAACGTTTCATAGATATCTTTGTGGCTACAACTGCTCTTTCTCACCCTCTGACTGATGCCCCGCTGTCCATTGTTGCTGATGCCACCAGTTGCGCCATAGGTGCAGCCCTCCAGCAAACAGGCCCCAACGGATATTGAACCCCTATCCCCCACCCTGCTAAATTGACGCCTCCAACAAACTTGTTATAGCACTTTTGGTAGAGAACTCTTTGCCATGTAGCTCACCATCAAGAATTTTCATAACTACGTTGAATGCAGAGATTTTTGTGTTTATAACCACCATGAACCTCTTACCCATACCTTCTCCACTCTCTCTGATAAGTATTCGGCCCACTACCTTGATTTAATCTCTCAATATACTGCCTATATTCGATTTCGTAAGACCCTCGAATCAGGTCGCTGACTGCATCGCGACATGGATGTAAAGCAATTACCCGCCCTTCCATCGACTTGGAGCACATGACGGAACTGCGGCAGCGGCCGAATTGTTCAGAACAACTATAGCATGCTAGCCTTCAGATTACAGTCATCCCTCCGTTCGCCACTTCCAGGATAATCGTGTGCGATGTGTCTCGTGGTCCCTCTCACCCTATAGTACCAAGCGAGATACAACGAGATGTTCTCACCCACCCTGGGATTCGGGCTACTCAGTGCCGCGTCAGCGACCGTTTCGTCTGGCCCAACATGTACACTGATATCCGCCAGTGGGCTCGCAATATTTGGCCTGTCAGAAGGCCAAAATCGGACGTCACAATAAAGCTCCAATTGGAACCTTTCTTGCACCCGATGCACGTAGATCTGGTCCTTTGCCAACATCCCGTGGTTGCAACTATTCACTCACTGTTATTGACCGATTTAAGCGATGGCCCATCGCAACCCTGATCCCAAACATCGCTGCAGATACTGTCGCTCGTGGCTGTTTGGAACACTGGATTCCCCATTATGTCCCCACACTATTACCACCGACCGAGTCCAGCAACTTAACACTAAGTGCTTTAAAGCCCTTACTGACCTCCTCGGGTGTACGACAGTTTACCATCCCTCATCCAACGGTCTAGATGAGGGTTTCCACTGCCAAATTAAAACCTTACTCCGAGCCTATGATAACTCACTCAAGCTAGTGAACATCTCCCTTTGGCCATGCTCGGTACCCGCACCTCAATTAAACCCGACTTGGAGTGTCCCGCTGTCGAACTTGTTTACGGGACTACCCTTCGGACTCCTGGCGACTTTTTCAGGCCATCCCAAAGCTTTGCCGATCTGGATGCAACCCGATTATGTCCAACGGTTACGCCAATCAATGGTTAGTCTCCGGACCATACTTCCACGCGTCCCAGCAAGTAAGTCATATATTAGCCCTAATCTGCTAACGTGTTCTTTTGTATTTGTCCGCGTAGATAGCGTTCGTAAGCCATTGCAATGACCCTACGACGGACCACTTCGAGTCTTGTGGCGCACGGACAAGCATTTCAAAATCGTCCGTGACAATCACACCGAAGTCGTATCAATCGGTCGGCCGAAGGTGGCCTATGCCGTCTCTCTTTCGCCCACCCCCAACGGATCAGCCATCTTCACCTGCCGCAATGCCTTCTTCGATTTCCCTACCTCCGCTTCCACCTGATAACCCTGTGCATTCCCCTCCCCTTCCCCCCCAATTCCACCGGCTACGCGCAGCGGTCGTCGTATACGTTTCCCTGATCGTTACCAACTTGTACATTATGCCTAACACTTATCAAATTCACACTCGAAATTTGCTCTCTTGGCAAGGGGAGCATTGTAGTGACACGGAAAAGCGTTTTTTTTCAGTGCACCAAAAATACGACTTGTGAAAAGTATCGGCACAACTTTTAACAGCAAGTTATCCCTACGCTGCATTCTTATGACGTTATTTTTTCTCGCTCTACTCGCGACAGACGGCTTTATTTCTTATAGATTCAAGGAGTGCACTGTTGCATGTTAGGTGACGGCTGGTGCATGACCACCGTTTTATCCATGTTGATAGTCAGGCCGAAGGCTAGAGCGCAGTTGGTAGCCGGGTCGCGTATTAAAGGTGGCGGGGCTGTTTGCCGGGACTATTTTGTGGGATTCGATAATCACATAAGACCCATTTGGCTTCTGTTTTACGTTTGAGGTTAAGGTAACGGTTAATGGTTTCCGATCTTCGGGCTATGGTTATGCCTTTAGGCTCAGGTTTCCCGCCTACGGTTAGGGTTTGAACGTAAGATTAGGTTTCAGCATTACCGTTAGGTCTTTCAGTTAGGGCTATGTCTAAGGACTACGGTTCCGTTTACGATTTCGGTTAGGGTTGCCGATAAGGTTAACAGTTAACATTTAGGGTTGAGGTCAGGGTTAAGGTTGCCGTCCGCTTCCCCATTCCCGGCTACCAACTGCGATCTAGCCAAAAATCCATGCTAATCGAATAAACTTTTGCAGGCGGCCGGGATCCCGGCGTGAATAAAATACCTTGGGAGTCTACTGCACGACAATCAATCTTATAACCCCACCTAAGTACCCCTTTCTAGTCGAAAACACATTCTAGGGTCCACGTCAACAGTTCACTAGGTAGAACAGCTACTGTAGATCAATGTGAAGCCTGTGATAGCAAACTGCAGCGACACTAAGAGCGCCCCCCACTCAGATGCGTTACCTCTCCCAAAGTAGGCCGGTTTTTCCGTGAGATAGCAGCACTGACACCTTTAAACTATGGAGTACGACTTGGTGGCGTCCCTTACGTACGCCGGTTGGGCGCCTATTAACACTCTAATCGGCTGCTGCGTGTCCTTCTCAAATAGGGCGTTTTCTGTCTCGCCCGATGTGTGATATAGAAAATTAACCTTGAAGAATTGAGTGATGGTGGGTAATGCGGCAAATATTGTCCCTTTTTAAAGGAGATCTCTCCAAGAAGACGCAAAACGAGATGATCTAGTAACTTTAAACTGCTACAGAGTAATACTGGTCAAGAATATGACGATGGATAGGAAACCAGATGAGCACTATGAACAAATGTCTAAGAAAATACTGGTAACGGTTGATAAATAAAGCTGTCGAAAATCCCAGCTGGCAAATATTTGACTACTGGTTAGCATCAAGCTAGAAACGTACAAATGCGCAGGTAGCGGGAAGTAAAGGAAACGAAGCATGTTGATTAGTCAAGAAACCGATAATAAGCCATCCCAGTGCTTGTGATGGCCTGCCACGATGCGAGAGTCCACCAGAGCAGGAAGCCTAGGATGCCGTGACAGGCGTGCCGTGCCGGGTATCGCAGAGAGTCTAAGATCTCACCAAAGGCCTCCCGCGTCTCCTGTATGGCCGCAAACCAAGGTGCAGTGGAGATGGAGTCCCAATCATGCTGAGAAAAGATGGCAAGGACGGAATCTAAAGAGTGCTGGCGCACCCTGACACCAGAAGACGCCGATGCAGATGTTGTGGTAAGGCCAAGGGGAAACCAAGGCGTGCCAGTGGTAGTTTTGTAAGAGCAGACAAGGCCGATAGTGAGTAGGGTAGGTGCCAGGTACTGCAACGCGGCAAAGTTGAAACAGTGGAAAACGCTAGCAACCAGGCGTTGAACCTCAAAATTAGAGATTCGCCCCGGCTCGTTGTTCAGTTTGTCAATGCGCGACTGAGCCGTTCCTAGGTATGCCTAAGTGATTTTAAAACAAAATTGATGCTGCAAGTTTTTGTAGGATGAAGTGTACGATGGTATGGGGTAGGAAGGGGTAAACAAGGGAATATATACGATGAAAAGTGAATTCCACTAGTATAATAATACCGAAATATTTCAGGACTTGTGAGTACGCCTATTGTGCCGAACGAAAACCAGCGTCCGGGGAGATGGTGACTTGCAAGCGGATGGACGTACATTGGTAAGATTTTGCAACACCGGCCTCACTTGCCCTTCGTGACAATTATTATGCTCCATTAGCAATATTTAAACCAGTTTTGGCGAAGACAAAAACATCGCACTCGACCTGGTGCTATCGACTTGATACTTGTGGCGGCATCGAACATGACTGGTTCGACCGACTTTACGTTGAACGTTCATCACGCACAAATCACCGTCCCCATAATAGTCGGCCAGTACTTGGCATGGCTGTGCTCGTGCCAGACCTATCGGGCCTCAATGTCGCAAATTGTACCTCACCACGCGTGACGATCTGCGGAAACGCATTTTAACATCTTGAACAATTCTTTCGTCCAGCTACGGAGATTGAATGCCGAAGCTCCGTGAACCACTTTTATGGCTTGAAGGATTGTGCCGAGCCAGGCTTTGAGTTGAACTCTTCCCTGCCTCGTGGTGGGCAACGACGTCCGGACTGATGGCAGCAACACTTAGTTTATAAGGGGGACGACGAAGAACCTACACAAACCATCTCAATTGTCCTTCTTGGATAGCCTCAGAGATCCTTGCGATGTTGCAGTGAGCGCAGACTGTCGCGTTTGAAACAAAGTCGGTGAACTTTGCTCGAGGGATGGCCCTTGGACAGCGGTAGTCAAGCATCCCCCAACTTTCGTTCATCTTCCACGCGCATGGCGTGGCATTCAGTCGTATATGAGGAATAGCCGGACGGATGCGTCGTACACGCAGATCAGGACGGATCGTTATAGACCAGAACTCCCCTAGTAGTCCTTAATAACTTCTAAAGGTGTGCCATCTAGTTCAATTATCCGCCACAGGGACTTATGATGGACGGAGCCAAACGCGGCGGTCAAGTCAACAAAGTAGACTGATGTAGGCTGCTCGTAGCCATGATGAAATTTAGGAATGCGCCGCCGTTCGATTATGTAGTCCGTGTATCCACACCCAGCTCAGAAACCGGCGGGGCTGGGTCTCGACCCAGTCCCGCACACCCTGGAATCTCCTGCGAAGGACACTAACAAAGACCCTTGCAGAAACCTCGATGGCGTTTGTCCCGCGGTAATTCCCGCACTTTGTCATATCTCCCTCGAAGATAGGTGCGAGGATGCCCGAGTCTCAGTAATCAGGAATGGCCTCATTTCCCACGCATACTGAATTACCTCATAGAGCCAGGGCGGCTGTCGACATAAGACCTATACATTTCAACAACGTCTGTGTTTCATCCACAATTTTCCCGATTACACTGCATGGCCTGGAAGGGTATAAAACTACGCGAAGGTCGCTGTTTCAATCCAATGTTTATGCTGGTTATTACTGAGTTTGCCGCCATTTTCCGAAGTTGGTGGAATAGTCGTTGCCGGACCTGACTCGAGTCTTCTGGGCAGACAACTGAGAGGTTCTTCCACTGATCCAGTCACTGCAGCGTCGGCGAGTTGTCCAAAAAATTTTCTTAATTGCCCCAAAGCTGATGACATCAAAGATGGTCATTCGATACTGCTCTCGCCGTCAGCCCGGGTCGTAAAACGAGACAAGATTTCTGTGGTCATAGCTTCAGTGGTGTTGGATTGTCGAAGTTTTGCGACATCAAGGCATCTCGCACGTGGCATTCTCGATGTAGATGAGACGAAGTGTCGGGCGTGAGCGAACGAGAATACAGTCCGACCCATGGGCGTCACCAGTGTCGGCACCACGCACCGACCTGCTATCGTGAACCCAGCTGCGGAACCTTAGACGTGTTGGGACGCCGTGAGTGTGCTGATGCCGTGCCAATTCCCGGCAAGATTGGTGGTTTACTCAACGAGTCAGATAAGTCGAAAGAATGGCCGACATGCTAACCACTCAGGAGCACTACCTGACTGGCCGCATTTTAAACCGACCTTGGACGTTCCCATATATTCCTTTTTTGCCTTATATACGCTGTAGAATACAACAACGCATCGTCTTTCCGATCCTACTGTCGGGTTCTGATTTGGGGATTCGACCGAGTTGTTGGATGGGCGATCAGTGGGGCGTGCGTAGGTCCACAACAAGTTGGCGACGCAGAATTCACAATGTCTATTCCTGCGGAAAAACTACTGTCGGGTTTAGTTTGAAACAGGCCACCTCACACACGAGTACGCCTTTAACTAAATAAAGCCTCGAACGTCATCCCAATCTCTAAGCGTACTCAGTACATGATTGGACAGTCTCCGATGATCACAGCAAGCAAAAGGCGTTGAATGTTTCTGGAGGTATTCTCCGGCTCACGAGTGAGCTTGGATGTGACGTCTCCCTTGATGGCATTCAAGGGAAGATGCTACCTCACCGATCGTCCGAACCTTAATACACTCGGCCTCGACTGGATCAAAAAATTGGGCCTTCTTGAAGCGCCATTTAATCGTGTTTGCAATACTTAGTAGTTATCTTGGCGGAGTCCCGCTATATCGCATCAGCTGGCTGTAGGGCTGACGTCCACTTACAGGAGAAATTCGACTCACTTTCTCAAGGTCCTGGTTGCTGCACAAGGATGTAAGTCAGTCTCTGTCTTTAGTCCAATGCAAAACCTGTATTCCGACCAAAACGATCAGTGCCTTATGTTGCACTCATAGCTGTCGAACAAGAACTACAGCACCTTCGGCGAGATAATGTTCGCCAACTAGTGAACCACTCAGTATGGACCGCGGGCTCGGAAGACGTGAAGACAATTTTGAGCTCTGACTTGCTATTTACGCATTTTGACCCCGACCTGGGGATCGTCGTTGCGGCGGACAACTCCAACTAAGGAATTGGAGCCATAACTTCACATGTCATTCCCAATAACACAGAAAAGGCTATTCCTCACGCAGCAAGGTCACTAATGTATGCGGAACGTAACCACGGACAAATTGAAAAAGGGCCTTGGCTGTTAACCTCGCTTTTAAGTTTCACAAGACGCTTCATGGCCGTCACTTCACCCTTCTAACGGACCATAAGCTTCTTGAAATTTCCAGGTCGGAAAAAAGCACCCACCTGTACTCCGCAAATCGTCTTCAGAGTTGGGCGATCATGCTGTTTGCATACGACTTCGATATGCGGTACCAACTGACTCCGAACATCGGTCAGGCAGATGCCCTCTCGCACCTAATCATATTGCCCGCTTCCGTCGAGCGAGAAGCTCACAACCTGTTCACGGACTCCAATCGTGCACTCGCAGCCACTTTTATTAATTCCAAAACGCAACACAACAGGAACCACTGTTACGGCAAACACCAAGTACTATCGCACTCAGTAACCCGCGAAACCTTCCGAGAACTCCGACAGCTTCACCAACGACAGCAATCTCCGCCCACCGTTAACGACTGTATCCTGTCCTATGAAGATGCTGATCGACAGAAACTGCAAGCAAGTCTTGAAGCAGTTTTACACTAAGCATCTGGGACCCAACGGCATGAAGGCTCTCACTCGCAGTTATGTGTACTGGTTTCACATGGACCAACAATTGAAACGGCTGGCTTACTCGTGCACTAAATGCGCCCTCACACCAAAGGCGCCAAGGAAGACAACACCCAAGGTACTAATAGAGGCGAGGAGGCGAGTTCTAGGCAGTAGTCGCGGAGGAGACACGACCGTTCCACTTGTTCCAGCGATCGTGTCTCCATCTCCACAGCACTCAAGGTATGGCCTATCCCACAAGACCCGTGATCCAGGGTTGGCATCGGTTACGCTGGAGCAATTAGTGGTCAAAACTTCTTTATCGCCTTCGACGCATAAAACAAATGGCCGGAAGACTTTCCCATGGAGCACACGACAACCGGGGCCACAGTTACACTTCGGTAACTGTTTAGCAGATTTGGTTATCCCGGAACTTTGGTGAGCGATAATTGAGGGCAATTCATATCAGTCTCCTACGCCCGATTCTGCGACCAGTCGGGCGTGAATACCTAGCCTTCGCCACTATATCATCCGCAGTCCAACAGACAGGTTGGGCGACTTGTCGACACGCTCAAGAGGGCTCTCCAGACGTCAAAAGAGGAGGGGAATACGGAAGTTTTCGAGAAATGCTTAACCCACATTCGTCAAATGGCACCTCACCCACCGAGGCTCAGACGCAGAGGGAGCTTCGCATACCATTCAACGTAATTTGTCGGACGGCATCTGCCGGAGGACGACGGAATGTTGGTCGTGAAACATCCTGTCCGACATCGAATGAAAGACAATTCAACTAGTCATGGACTTCCCATCCGGGTGAGGTGCTGGCAAAAGACTACAGAGGCAATCGGGAAGTGGACGTTTGGATGTGTTCACCGAAAATTTGGTGACGCTGTTTACGGAATTCTGGTAGGACCAGACATCTGGGTGCGCCATACCATTCAGCTGAGGGAAACTGGTAACGTGCCAAATCCAGGCCCAAATCTACCAATGTAACTACTACTGGACACATTCTATTTGCCAAAAATCAAGGCAAGAAACTACGGCTACTGTGTTAAGACGATCTCTTCAAGCACCCAAACAGTCGGACCAAAGACTAAACGGTACCATTGCAAGTGGACCCGCGGTTCATGTCATACCACCCAACTCAAAACGATGGAAGTGTTAGGAAGCCGTCCTAACGATCCGCGTGCTGTCGTCGCGCCAGCTCCCGACAGGATTGGAAGTTTACCCAGCCAATC
Source organism: Spirometra erinaceieuropaei (assembly GCA_902702965.1). NCBI lineage: Eukaryota > Metazoa > Platyhelminthes > Cestoda > Diphyllobothriidea > Diphyllobothriidae > Spirometra > Spirometra erinaceieuropaei. The sequence goes on along the minus strand of CACRXP010000173.1, from coordinate 60,750 downwards.
AGATGGGTCTGAAGTCCAGCCGGCATGCTAACCCCTTAAGGGCGTTATCTGATTGGTCGCATTTCAGACCGACTTTGGACATTCCCGTATGTTTTTTGCCTTAAATGCAATGTAGAATACGACAATACACATCTCATCCCGCTTTAACTTGTGGGGATTGGCGGCAAGCTTATAACAGAACCAACTAGGATGTAGTCGATATGACTGACCGTACGACCATCGTTTAAACACAAGGTCGGCAGATGTTTGTGACGATACCAATATCACGTGTGAATGACAGTCGCCTCAGATCAGCTGTTAGAGGAGTCGCTGAGCCCAGGCTGGCCGTTCCAGTCCCCTGCAACAATCGGCAGGTCACAGCCAGGGAGCCTTCCAACTAACTCTGGCAGCAGCAAGTAGGGGACTACTTTATCTCGCTATTCGGCAGCCGATATTGGTGTATAAGGACGGTGGGTGTGCTTACAGGTCGTATCCGCTCGACAGTACGCCGCGCAAGCCCTTCTCGCCACCATGCACCACGTGTGACCCTAGTATTGGAGTTTCCCAGCGGAATTACGAATTGAGCTTGACTGCAACGTAAGTTGTGCACAGCACCCCTATCCCTACATCAGTTTCATCTCCTAAAAGGGAGACTGCGAGTGACAACCCTTGTAGCAATAACAATTGGAAGTGGACGAGGCCTATTGCAGCGCCACAACCAATGAGACCGACGAAGGAAATCTTACCGCTTTGCCGCGGATACTTTTGAAGTTATCAAATTATGCAAACCAAACGGCTAACATGAAAATTAACACTTTTCTTAATCAGGAATGGGCGCACACCGATCTATTGGCTTCACAAAGCAAACAAGCTCCGTATGTGTGGCAAAGGTCACGAACAGGCAACCAATTACCAGGCCGAAGTCGGCCAAGTCATAATAGCAGCGAGGAGGGACGACAGAGAATGCGGGTAGATTGATACAACACTGTTTCGGGCTTATTCTGCCTTCATTCAGCCAATCATAACCCTGACCACCAGCAGCTGAGACCAGAAACACAAACATGCGCACAGACGCACCTGGCGCAGTCGGTCCAGCACTGAGGCCTACCAGATGGGTCATAAGCACTTCATCGAACCGAAGTTCATCAGTGCCTCGCCACCTGTCATTCTCTGTCGCTGCAGATCGGGTGTTTACCAATCAGGAATGGGCGCACACCGATCTATTGGCTTCACAAAGCAAACAAGCTCCGTATGTGTGGCAAAGGTCACGAACAGGCAACCAATTACCAGGCCGAAGTCGGCCAAGTCATAATAGCAGCGAGGAGGGACGACAGAGAATGCGGGTAGATTGATACAACACTGTTTCGGGCTTATTCTGCCTTCATTCAGCCAATCATAACCCTGACCACCAGCAGCTGAGACCAGAAACACAAACATGCGCACAGACGCACCTGGCGCAGTCGGTCCAGCACTGAGGCCTACCAGATGGGTCATAAGCACTTCATCGAACCGAAGTTCATCAGTGCCTCGCCACCTGTCATTCTCTGTCGCTGCAGATCGGGTGTTTATCAATCTGGTCTCAGCTGCTGGTGGTCAGGGTTATGATTGGCTGAATGAAGGCAGAATAAGCCCGAAACAGTGCTGTATCAATCTACCCGCATTCTCTGTCGTCCCTCCTCGCTACTTTTCTTAATGTCTAACATGAAACCAAGTCTCCTCATAACAAGCTCCCACTAAATATCAATCGAAAGATGAGACCAAAATTACTGGAAGCTTAGGTCCAGAAAGGATGTCAGTTAAATTTTTGGAATCTTAAAACCTGGTTAAGTTACCTCATAATCAGCTTTAGGAAGAAGCCACAAAAGAAAGGACATGAATGAAGTAGTGAAGACGCAGGCGTCCCTGGGCAGACGGGCGTGTAAAACTCCCAACAGTTTAAGCGGGTGTCAAAAGTACAGACCTGCATATGTCGTCTAGTCATGAAGAGACGCAGGCAGAGGACCAGAACACAGGCCGCCAAACGGAGGCTGCAAATATTTTCGGCCGAAAATATTCTAGCCAAAACAACTGCTAAGGAAGTCCACCGAGGACCGAAGCGCTGGAAGTTGGTCTGCGCCGACTCCAGAAGCGTAGGTGAAATCTGGGAGATTACGGGCGATACCCAAAGTAGAAGTGCAAAGAAGGGAGCAATGAAATTGAGGTGAAAAAGCACTCGGGCCACCATTGATTCGCAGCTCCTATTGCGGGCGGACACGAAGAAAATGCCAATGGAAACAGAAAAACAACAGCAGAATTATCGACAAGGCAACAACGATGGTAAGATAATTTTGTATGTATTTGTTGTTCACAGTCACAGGAAGGGGCATTCTGTAGCTGGAAAGCGAGTACTTAACTCGCTTTGAAATGAGACTAAAACCAAAGCCACACTAGACGTTTATGAGGGAAATCAGGTTTTACTTTTGTCCACTAATCGTAGGCCGGCCGGACGTGGATGTTGAAGACACTTCTTAATTGTTTATTCAACTTAGGCCTAGGATGTCTTTTTTCCAAGAGATTCTCATGAATCACGACAAAAAACGCTTCTGTGTGATAAGTCCGAATGCACCTACAAACGACTCAGTAAAAAGAAATGTGCACAAATGAAGTCAAGATAGTAGTGTCGAAGGATATTAAGAAACCTGAATCACTTTTCCTCTATCAGTCGGCAAAGAACAACACAAATGACCGTGCCCTGGCACCTTTCACCAGCTAAGAGGTTGTGGTAGGGGACGTTAGCATGGCCAGTAAATAGCTTTCACGTCCAAAACTACCGTCAAAACCCGCGTTGACTTAGGGCTGCAAAGCTTAGTCTTCGCAACTCGAGGAATCGTGAAAAGCTGGTATCTGAGTTGCCCTGCACCTGGCCGAACGGATATAGAAAATATCTCCCTTGAAACCTTCCTAAAAACAAGAAGACTACGTCGATCCGATTACATTATCGGTAAGCAGCCAAAGTGATTAATTAAACGTCACTGTCGGAAATGGAAGAATGGGCAGCAGCAGTGGAGGGTAACGTGGAAGTCCTGTCCGTGTAGGTTGGGGTACTGCCCTAAGTCGAGGTGGGTACACTGTCCGACCACAATTATTCAATATTTGTGGTCAACATTTGCAGAGTTGAACCTTGTGGAAGGAAGGTGGCATCGCTCTATCAATGGATAAGCCATAAACACTAAGCAACAACCTGAACTGGCTGTCTGTGCAGACCGTAACAGCACCGTTTAGTAGACTACTTGTCGCAGGATTTGACAATAAGAAGGGAAAATAAGAAAAGAATGAAGGTTGCAGCACACAGAACAAGCTCCGAACTGGACGCGATGGACCGAAATGGATTGAAATTATTTCATGGCACGCGTTACTTGGGCTGCACACGGTCCACACATGCCAATAACTACTGCCATGTGTTCAGACGTTCTACCTGAACATTTCCTTGGGGATTGTACGGAGTTGTTCTACTCGTCGTCACTCCCTTACTGCGAAGGAATAGCTAAACTTCATCTGACATAAATGACGATCCCCGGTCAGTGTGTAAGTACAAAGGAGTACCGAAAACGGAGAAGAGTTGACACAAACATCTAATAACAGTTCCGGCAGTCCGATCAGGACGGGCAAACGCAAACGGGGAACGAGAACATTCATCAACAATCGTTAGCAGATAGCGGTTGTGAGTTGCCGACGGAAGACGACCTTTGGAGTCGAGTGGCAATCGTTCGAACGGCTGGATGGCTTTGAAAGAAACGGGGTTTGACTTGACAACGAGCCTGACATTTAGAGACGACATTACGAATCTCTTCTATTGAAAAGGGGAGATTCCGAGCTCCAACAAAGTGCGAAGGCCGAGAGACACCGGGAGGACAAAGTGACTCGTGCAGTTCTTTCAGATTGACACTGGTTAGTAGGGCACCACAGCAATTACAAGTAAGCGTGTCCGCCGCTCGATTTTCTTTACCAGGTCGGTAGACAATGTCAAATTTGAATGGTGACAGCTCCGACTTCCAGAGTTTGATCTTATTACTCTTGACCTTCCTTTTTTGCTGATTGCCGAAGATGACGGCAACAGAACGCTGATCTGTGATGAGTGTAAAGTGATTACAGAGGAGGAACTGCTTCCATTTCCTTATGGATTCCACTACGGCGTATGCTTCTTTCTCTACAGCTGAATGATGTCGCTCATTTGAAGAAAGGCTACGAGAAAAGAACGCTACTGGTAGGCCATCCTAATTTACTGTGGCAGCGATTGCGACGTCTGAAGCATCGGTCTCGACAACTAATGAGGTATCGTACCGAACAGTGACCACTGCGGCTTTTGCAAGTTCCTCCTCAACTTGTACTTACTTGTACTTAATACGGCTGCGATCATGCCTGATCGAGCCAGCCTCGATCATGTCACGAACTGTACCTCTCCACGCGTGACGATCCGCGGCAGCAGATCTGGACAACTCAACCCATTCCCTTCGCCAACGACGGAGACCGAATACCGAAGGTACAAGAAGCTCCTCCATATCTTGACGAACTGTGTCGAGCCAGGTTTTGAACTGACCCCCTCTTCGACGCTTACAATGGGGCAACGGTGCCGGATCGAGGGCAGTAACACTGAGTTCCTGAGGTGGACGACGAAGAACATGTCCGAACCACTTCAGTCGTCTTTCTGGGATGGCCTGAATTATCCTTGCGATATTGTCGCTGCGAGCGCGAACTATTTCATTTGAGACGAAGTCGGTGAACTTCACTCGAAGGATGGTCCTCAAGCAGTGGTGGTAAAATGCCTCCAGTTTTCGTTCGTAATCCACCCGCAAAGTCCAGCATTCACAACCGTAGAGAAGGACAGACTGGACAGATGCATGATAGTCAAAAGCGTAGTTGAACAGAATGGGTGACAGGACACAACCTTGTCGAACGCCAGACCGAATATCGAACGGTTGGGAAATATTGTTGCGGACCAGGACTCTCGCAGTAGTAGAGCGATAATAGGCCTTGATCATGGCGACGATTTCTGCCGATACACCATCTAGCGCCATTATCCGCCACAGGGACTCGCAATGGACGGAATCAAACACGACGGAAAAGTCAATGAAGCAGACGGCCGTCGGTTGTTGGTAGCTATGGCGAAATTCGAGAATGCGCCTCAGTGTGAATATCTGGTCTGCGCATCCACGTCCAGCACGAAATCCGGCCTGGTTGGGCCTCGCCCTTGAGTCACGCACAGCCTGGAATCGCCTGAGTAGGACAATAGCGAAGATCTTCGCAGCTACGTAGACAAGGCTAGTTCCTCCTTAAGAGCATCAAACGCTTCCATTACCTTCAATGGTAAGGGGAAAGTTCTGCTATGGATGAGCAGATGAATTTTATCCAAAAAGCGAGATATCCATTGTGAGTAGTATGCAAACAGTCCCACAGCACGTTGTCGAGACTAAAGGTCTTGTGGAGGAGTCATTTCACGCAAAGGCCTTAGACGATCCGGATCCGGCCTAACGTTGCCCGTTGAAACCTCGTAATCAATAAGTTGGATTTATTTAGTAGCGTAACACTTTTGGCTTCATTGAATGGTAGTTCGTACTTTTCAGCAACGCTAAGGAATTTTCGAAGGGTTGAATCATGCTCCGCGAGGCTGTCTCCACATATAGTAATATTGTCAACGTAGACGAAAATATTCTCCAGATGTTCGCGCGCAATTATGTCGTCAATGGTCCGGTGGAAGCACGCAACTCCGTTGGTCACCAAACGCGATACGACAAAAATGATATAAACGTCCACAAGCTCCAAAGGCAGTGTACGGTCTTTCCTCTATCCGGATGGGTATCTGGTGATAGGCGCTCTTGAGATCAAGAGTGCTATACAGTGCGTGACCTATCTCATGAAATGCTGGCTGAAATTCTGAAATGCGTTTTTGATTAGGAAGGATTACTTGGTCGCGGTTGTGATACTGATTATCTTAAGGCACTCTTATAACATTTTAGACTCGGCAGGATGTCGGCTTTAAAATGCACGTCTTTTCAATCTCCTGTGGAAAGCGTGCTTGGTAAAAAAGACTACTTAAGTAGCATGCATTTTTCCCAATGATTTTCGATGGTCTTGGAAATTCAAATATATTTTATAGAAACCACAAACAAAAATGTGCTTTCTTTTAGTCAATCAATAGAGAATCACGTATTCTTTATATTTTATACTTAAGGAAGGAGTATAATTAGGTTTTAAAAAGTTTCTAATAATGAGACTTTTTGAGACCGCGATGTGTCCATTCACATAGCATCGTACCTGGCCGTTTACCACTGCTCCTCATGAAATGTACAACATAGTCCGCATCCATTGCAAAATTTTATGGACGCTGTATGATATCTCTTTAATGGCATAGAAAAATATGGGATTTTCTTTACGCGGAACGCATGCACCTTGTAGAGTGTAATAACTAAGCGCTAATGCAACGAATGATCAGGCTCCAAATTTTTCGGCAATTAGAAAACTTTTTTAAAACCTAATTATACTCCTTCCTTAAGTATAAAATATAAATAAGACGTGATTCTCTATTGATTGACTAAAAGAAAGCACATTTTGTTTGTGGTTTCTATAAAATTTATTTGAATTTCCAAGACCGTCGAAAATCAATGGAAAAAATGCATGCTATTTAAGTAGTCATTTTTTACCGAGCACGCTTTCTACAGGAGATTGAAAAGAAGTGCCTTTAAATGCCGACATCCTACCGAGTCCAAAATGTTATAAGAGTATGCCTTATGATAATCATTACCACAACCGCGACCAAGCAATCCTTCGTAATCGAAAACGCATTTCAGAATTTCAGCCAACATTTCATGAGATAGGTCACGCACTGTACGTGTCGTAGTTTGCAATACGTTCAACCATTTCGTCCATTCTGGGGGAGAGGTAGGCATCTAGAAGTATCTGTTGATCGCTCGGCTATAATCGACAACCATCCGCTTTTGTAGTTTTCATTGGCTACGACCAAAACTTAGGCTCGCCGAGGGGATAATAAATGCTCAATTACACCCTCAGAAAGAAGGCGACGAATTTCTTCTCGTATAAAATCTCTCATCCATATTGGTGTGTCTGCGAGATTTAGTAGCGATAGGTTTGCAGCTTGGTGTCGAATTAGGAAACAAACGGGGAGGCTCGACGCAAGCGGCAGCAACAGAACAAGGCGAGAACGTAGGTTTAGGTCCACCAAAAGGGATTTCAACACTTTTGTGGAGTCAGAGTCCAAGTAGAACATCGGCGCACAAATTCGGCAAGACCGATGGCTTGACCTTCTGGTATACTGTACTTTAGATTTAATAGTGACAACAATATGCATTTGCGTGGCGCTGGTTAAGGATGTGGTAGCCGTGGATATTCTAGTGCCATAGTTATGAACCTTCCACTTATTTCAGAGCACCACTGAGGAAGAAATGTAACTTTCAGAATTGCCTGTGTCAATAAGGGCCTGAAAATTAGTCACATTATTTGTAATTCAACTACTACACTTAAAAGATAGTCGAGAACAGCAGCTGATACCACGGCAGAAATGGAGGGATACATAGCGGAAGAGAAGGCTTTTCGGTTTCGTGATGCTAGGCACACCTTTTGAAAATGCCCTTTCTTACCGCACCCTTTGCATAACGCATCGCGTACGGGACACATCGAACGGCGGTGCTTGTCGTATCCACAAAAGAAACATTTGCTATGGAATGAAGTAGAAGCCACTAGGTCAGGCTCTTTAACGGGACTCGGCGAAGCTTCACATGGCTCGGTTGCGGGAGAAAATGAGGTCGTCGGAGGGTTCTGATACGACAGGGATTGTTTTTCTAGCAATTCCAGTGACCTTGCCTGATCAAAGGCAGTTTGGAATTCCAAAGTCTTCTGTTCCAATAACCTCTGCCGAATTTGGTTTGATGAAAGGCCACTGATTAACGCATCTTTGTCCTGTCGTAACGGCTTTAAAATCACAATCCTTAGCTAAGGATTTTAGCTTTTGAGCAAACTGGTCGAGGATTTGTCCACCTTCCTGTCTGTAGGTTGCCAGAAGATGGCGGGCGAAAATTCCGTTCTTAGGTCTTACGTAAAGATCTTGCAGCAATTTAACAGCTTCTTTATAACTGGAGCATTCACTAATGTATTCCCAGATTGTCGGAGAAACGTAGTTAGTAAGAACGCCTAATTTATCCGGTTTCAGGTTACCGATCGTGGACAAGAAATTTTCAAAAGTGCGAAACCAATGACTCCACTGCATAGAAGCGTCTTGACCATTTGGATCAGCATCGAATCGCTCTGGCTTAAGGAATCGATCCATTTTGGAATTGTAAGATGAATAAATTGTTGTACCTAGAGCCATAGCAAGCACACAAGATGGAGAGGACGAAGAAATATGGATGCAGGAGTCAGAACGAGAATACCCTATAACCTCCGAGGTCATCCACTTAAACTACGCGTAACTGGCGCCAAGCTGGACACTCGAGTGATCGAGGCCTGGAATGCTCTGCCTGCAGGTGTCGTCATGTCCACCTCCGTCGAGGCTTTTAAGCGCAACTTGGACCAGATTGCCACCAATCGTCACAATGCCACCTGACAGATTGTCTAGCATTTCATTCGAACAGTTTATTAATGTTGTGATATTACTTCCCATATTTCAGTAACGTTTGTTTTTTTAATATTGTCCCATGTCTGTTAAATGTGTGTTGGCATTCAATTCGTCTCCCTCCGAAACTGAGATAGCACCAACTATCCCTAGACAGACTACTGTACAGCACATTTAGTAACGTTAATGTTTTTAACTCTTGGAACAATTCGTTTATCTGTCTGGCTTACAAAACGTTGCCAATCTGAAGAAACTCTGTAGCCGTTTGATGTTCCAATTTTCAAATTTTTTTTTTATTGTTCGCCTCCTTGTAACAAATAGGGAGTTCAAAGGTTTAACACCTATATTTCCCTCAAATAAACTGAACTGAACTGAAGGGCTTTATTCATCCTACAACTGACGTACTGGGGCTAGAACGAGAAATAGGAAAGTAGTAGATAAGATGGAATTTAGCCAAGGGCTTATGTTGGCATGACACCATACATGGGAGATAAAGTAGCAAGCCTAGAGGTTGGACTTCAAGCTGCGTCCAACACTGCGTTTGATCACAGCACCAGTTGACTGGCACATGGGAGGGGGGGAAGAGTGAGGCCGGCACAGGGAAATTCATCCCTACGACACATTGGCGCACCCCTCGCTATATTAAGTCTGAGGGGCTCCAATCCATCACGGTTCACTAAAAGCAGTAGCCGGCAACTCAAGGGGTAACTTGTTCCTTTTCAGGGAGGAGAGTTAGTCTACAACTGTTGTTTCTTAACGCAGCTTCTATGGCACTTTCATGCATGTTAAAAGTGAGTCGTTCTTGTGAAGGCCTAGTCTATTATGCGGGGACCAGATCGTGTATGGTGGGCGTAGACGAGATGTGTAGCTCTATCAGTTACTGCGACTGAGTTCACCCGCGCCGTCTTGACACTGTCTTGCCATTGGAGCCAGGTGGGCAAGGGAGGAGGGAGTGCAGTATATGCTACGCAAATCTGCCTCACGAAATTAATCCACGCGTAAGTCAATGCCCTGCGGCCACACCGAAGGGCGCACGGTGGACGTCGCCGTACACAACGATCAGGCCATTAGTAGTGATCATAAAAAAGGAGATAACTATTACCCTCTTGATATCCCCAATTCGAGAACGCAGGATGGAGACACAAAATAACAGCACAGTAAAAAATCAGGGTGTATGTGATGCGAATTACAAAAACGCGCGTGTAACGCAAGCGTATACTCACGTGATTGCTTGTAGGTACACTCTGCCAGTCTGGAGCCCAGGGAAAGCAAACAGCATCCCAATTAGGGAGGCCATTAGGGCAAGTGTGGCCTGAAACACGCCCCAACTTAGGGTCGAAGTTGCTACCTGCCCGCCTGAAAGGCTGACATTCCTGTAGGCAGAATATATTTGTAGGTCAAAGCACCGACCGTCCATACTGATGCAGAACATGGCAACAACAAAGGAACAGAAGGCCGTTGTTAAGAGGAGAGGCCACTCCGAGACTATTTTTGTGTTTGAAAAGGCACCATTGCTGCTAGCAGCACCAATTACTCCGTTTTTCCAGCCCTCAACGGTCTCCTCACCATCATTACCATCGCCACCTCTAGGGTGAACGTAGACGCAGAAGGTGGAAAAAAGAGCGGCGAGCGAGAACCAAACTAAGAAAGCGCACCAAACTAGGCTCACATTTATGGTGCTCGGAGTGAAGAAGCTGTGCACAAGGAAAAAACCACTACCACCGTCACTATTATTCCTCGTCACAGTGACATTATACGACATGGAGACCTGGCGCAGGCCCAGGATCAGTTCGTTGGTCAAAAAGACGAAGAGAGCACAGACGGAGAAGTCCAGAAGCCAGACGAGTTCAGAGTAGAGAGGAAGGCAGGCAAGCTCGACAAGATGAACTGCGGCAAGACGAAGTTTGAGGGGCGTAGCGCGAGGAAAGTGGAATTTATCAACGTGTGCACTTAAGCTAGCAGAATTAGTGTTGGATCCTGCGCCAGCGAATCCCCCACGGTGCTTCTTCCCTGTCCAAGAGCAAGAAGAGTATAAGCATCCATGTAAGTCAAAATCACACCCGAGATAGCTAATAACCACACGAAATATATGAAGTCTACGCTCACAAACGATGGATGAATCAGTGTTATGCCAACTAGACCTTAAAAACAACGATCATTTTGTAACTACAGTACAAACAGCCGGTTTAATGTACAATGATCAAAATTTCCAGTCGTGAAGGAGAAAAATCCAGAACGACGTTTCTTTGAAAACAGGAAGTTAGGAGTTATTGCGTCACTAATGACACGATATGCGATTCTCCGAAAGCCTGGAATTGAGCGTATGACAACTACATTGAAGAGGCAATAGAGTTAATATAGCAAATGGAACCACCGCAACCATAGGTCCGGAAAGGAGTGAAGTACAAGAACGAGTTAATTAAAATGGTAAGTCAAAACGATGAGTTGTCTAAAAAAGAAAGATAAACCGGTAATAATGAGCAGAAGCGACCGCTGGAACAACGGCTTTATTCGCCTGGCGTTTCGGATTCTCACTTGAACCCATCATCAGAGACCGTGACAGGAGAGGGTGTTTCGTGCACAGGAAGTTATAGTATTTATAGGATGCAGTCGCCATGTTACTGCATACCTATGCTAATTGACCACTCTCCCCTTGATCGAGGATTGTTGCCCGCTGGTGCGCTAATTGTTTGGTGGCCGGCATGCATGTTGTTAATTGCTGAAATCTCATCACCTGTGTTGGATGCTGGCGTGATGATTGCTCGGCCATCCGGCCCACCGGCCTGCGGAACGTAATATCCATACAGTTCCTAACACAGCTTCCTAAATAAAACTTTTGGAAGTTTGTCATGGATGCCAGAGCCTTCAGCATTAAACTGACCACCACTAATTCTGAGTTAGTACTCAGTGAGCGTGGTTCCCCACGATACTACCATAAATCGCAACACTCAGGGAAATAAGCTGTACTTTTCTTCAGGCTACACACGGAGTTAGAAATTAGGTAGGTACGACTACTAGTCATGATATATTTGTAGTCAATAAAACCGCATACAAGCGTCTACAACTACAACAATAACAGAATTTTACCCTTAGATTTCACTTTTGTAAGGCCCGCACTCTCCAGTATCTCCTTATCTGTTGGTAAAAGGCACCGATACACGCCACTGCATAGGAAGAAACGCGTGAATGAAAAGTGCGTAGCAAATTTGGACAGCAGACTGATTCCAACGAGAGTAGACACTAGTTGGAAACCAAGAATGGCCATGAGGAGGTAGAAGGGAGTCGGGAGGTGCAGCCCTGAGGACTGGCCAGACAACTAGATCTTAAATATCGAAACCTGAAACAAAAATGAGAAACTGGTAGGAACAGAGTGCTGAAAGCTAATATTTAGCTTGACTTCATTACTCAAAACGCCAAAATTATGAATGGAGCGAATAAAAGCTGCAGCATACTGCCCAAATAAAGGTTTCGACGTTGCCGGGATAGAAAGATTAACCGACTGGACTGGCGACAATAACCTACAGGTTTGCTTGAGTTGGGTTTTCTTCAATCAAGACAAGTCACTGCTCGAATGGTCGCCGTCAAAAAGGGCAATATTGGTGTCGGCTAGTTGCACCACGGTGTCAGCACCTACACCACGCCCCTACCTGTAAAACCTCCAAAACCAAAACGATCGACAAACCAATTAAAACAAAAACAGCATAGAGAGTAAAGTTCACGTCTGATAAATGAAAAGTTTAGCCAAGTAAAAGTGCAGCCCCAATCGGTAACACATGCCGCTACTGCCATATTTAACTTACGTCTTTTAATACGTACTGTTTGCCATCATTCCTTCAGCGCAGCAGGTCAAATCAACAATAAAAGTCGCTACAACCATACTTAAATTACACCGTCGATAGGGCATGGAAATGTGTGTCTGAACTGCACTCACATACAGTGTCAAGTTACTTCGATTGGGTAGCGTAATATACACCAAAACATTGCAATACTCTGCTTTCTTCCGTGAGAAATCTAGTTGCTCATGCGAATGTTGGTGAACATGTAACATCCTTGTTCTCCTTGTCTTCGATAGGTTTCGAATTTTCGCTTCCTTCAGCATCCTTCAATGGACGGCCAACTGAGGAAGGTTCCTCAGTGGACTGAACATATTACTCGGTAGACATAATGAGACAGTATTTCAACAGTCAATCGTCAGCAGGGACGAAACGGAGAACAGTTGATTAAATTGTAATGATAAAAGACACGATAATTAGATAAATTAGATGTGACAAAATCCTTGATTAAGGTTGGTCAAGAAAGGTTTCTCTGACGATATAATCTCGATCAGTTTCTGGCTGAACCAAGGGGAGCATTGAGTTGGAGGCAGCTACAGGAAGTGGGATGTGACCCCCGACAGTTGATTCTGCAAGTACACAACAACGCCCAAACAAGAACAGACCATCTCCGTAAACAAAACACATCAATTCGTTTTTACCGCATCACAAACGAAGCAGTCGCTAAAGGAACTTTTGGACCTCGTTTGTCTTTATAATAAAGGTTCGGGATGCATGCTACTTTGGATCCATATTATCAGCTTAGCCCAGTTTAGTTTATTTGATGGAAAGTAGGAGTGTACCTTTGAAATCCCTATTTGTTCTACGCAGAGGAAGTGTATGGATAAAGTGGAAAGGGAGTAACATAAAATAAATACAAGGAAATGACCAACAACTCTACAGGTGAGCACATTTTTTCATGCGTTAACAGTATTTGAAGGCATATGAACTCGGTTCGGTGATAAAAACGGTACGAATTTAAAGCACACATAGGCCACAGTATAAGTAAGAAAATTTGTAGTCTGCAAGCGTCTTGGTAAATGCGAAAAGTGATGTGCGCCGGGGTTCAAAAATTATTAAACTACATAGAGAAATGTTACTTAAATAGTGGATCATGATAGTATGGAGTTGTTAACGTAGGCTATCAAAACGGCTTCTGTCGGGTGGCATTGTAATGCACACTGCTATTTTGATACAGCTTCCTTTTAAAAAGTTTCTGCGGATTCAGACATAACAAAGTCCGCAGACAGAGCATCGCACGCTGCAACCACTTTGTTGGAGAAGAACGTCCGTGTGTCTAGCCGGGCACCGGTCACACATAGTTTGAGTGGATGACCCCTCAGGTTAGTCGTAGTCGCCGACTCGAAGTCGCTAGATAAGAGGCAGCAGTCCTGATTGCGCAGGATGCAGAAAGCTTGTAAATGGTCACGGCGTTGCTGCCTGTAACTCAAAGGAAAGAGATCAGGATTAGCTAATCGTGTTTGGTAGGTAAGTGACCCTTGTCAAGTTGCAAGTCTGGTTGTCCGCCGTTAGACTTTTTCGAGTATTCTAAGGTCTTTAGCGGTCCAAGGTCTTCATGTTTGGATGGCAAACTTCAGATGCGACCGCGCAAAAGTTCGAAAGAACTTGACGAAGCAGTTTTTATCAAAGGACGAGAACGCTCGTTTGACGAGCTATAGGATGGACATCACCAAATTGGCTACCTTTGAGCAGTGCAGCGAAGGTTTGGGCGAGATTGTGATCCACACACCCAAGTCTTTCTGGACATCGACTACTTGCAATGCTTTGCCAGTCAGGCGATAGACCATGTGGTTAGGAGAACTGTCCGCCGAATCGTAGGAAGTTACACTTGTTTACGTCAAACGGCAAAAGTCAGTCGTTCGACCACTGCTAGAGGCGGTCAAGGGCTATCTGCAATCGCGCTTCGTCAACTTCATTTAGTATGGTACTCCAGATCTTTATATCATCAGCAAACATTGTGACATCGCAATCCATTTCGTTTGCACGGTCGTTGAGATATATAATGAATAGTGTAGGACCAAGAACGGAGCCTTGGGGAAAAACGCTTCTAACGGCAACCTCCGCAAACTGCTGGTCACTGACGGGGACAGCTTGAGAGCGGCCGAATACGAATCTTCGAATCCACATCAGAGGCTTACGTCGCACTCCAATGCTGCTGAGTTTGTACAGAAGGCGATGATGGGGCACACTGTCGAAAGCCTTCTTGAAGTCAACATAGACCGCATGCACCATATTCCCTCTAGTAGGGGGCACTCACCGATCGTTCTTACGGAACTCACTCGTTCCGTTGCGCCTTACGGGCTCTCTCTCGAGCCCAACCAGCAACCGCACAGCGGCGCATGATATAGGGAGTATGTCAACGACACTGACATCCCTGTTTGGATGGGTTTTGCTCACTTTTGATAAAGAAGGACATCGCGTCCAGCAATTCCGTTGGGGGCCGGTATGTAACCGCAAATACTTACGGTTGGGATTACTTAGTGGGATACTTAAAGGCAAATTTTCACTTCCAGAGTCATTTGGTGCTGTTCGGAGATTAGTATTAAATTATAGTTGACGCGAATAATGAGCCCTCCTCGTTGGCTTTTCCTGTCTTTTGTGGAATGTTGACAAAATCTGCTACTGTTTGTCCTTCCGTAGCTTGCGAAAGTCATGTTTCTGTCAGTTCAATGATATCTAGTTTGTATCCATTAACTTAATTTCGGCGTTCACTCATTTTATTGAACAGAGCCTGTGCACTTGAGTACATTGCCTTCTGTGCGCGTTTCCACGGTGGGAACCTGCGTTAATTGAAAAAAGGCGTCCGCCATAGAAACACTTGCCTGATCTGTATTGTCTTCTATTCCGTTTTCAACTGGATTTCTCCTCCTTTGTAAAAGGTGTTTTTTGGTCATCTTCAGGGATGACTTTAAGGAGTCTTGATGTCAGTTCTTGCGATGCATCCGCCTTTCCTAGGCGGAAAGTATAGTGCACGTTATCATATTCGTCATCCCGAAAGAAAGCGATCGAATACGCTCACAAGAGATTGAGGTCGATTTCAATCCTTTATTTTGCCATAGACGAATTGGTCTCAAAAACCCCCTTCATGGCGACAGAGCGTTTTTAGTCAACATATATGTTTGGTGGTTTGCCGCCCTGTTTGTTAGCGGGACCCCGACGACTATGTTATATATGTCGGTAATAACGTCACTTCTTGAATTTAGTGTCAGACCCTATTCATGGACCTCGCCGGTTCACCTTTCAGTGACTCTTAAACTGCCGATATCGCATTCCATGCGAACGTCTGCCAAAAAGAAAGAGCTTTGTTGCGAGTTAGACCCAGTTTTACGCACAATATTCTTAACCTTATTTGACATCTTCCTCCTCAGTTCTCTAGATTCGGCATGATTTTCGACACCGCCGTTTAGTGAAGCATCCAGCAGGGATAGAGCAGTTGTTTCTTTATTGAAATCTCTGTAAAATAAAAGAGTGGCTCAGCCCCTGAAATCGTTTATCAGTAGGTCTTCGTTCCCTGATAACTTCCGACTGCTCGATTGAGAGGACTGTGGTCGAGGGAGTAACGATGAAGTCGATCTTCATAGGGACCCGAAACAAACTGCATCAGCTGCCTCCGTAATCATCCAAAAACGCTTTTCTCTGATTCTTAATGGGAGACAAACATATCGCCTATACTGTGGTTCACGAAGACAGTTGTTATTGGCGTTTCTAGGCTGGTCCTTGTCAAACGCGCTTAATATTAGCAACGCCCCGTTTACTTGGGCGGGGTGTTGCTACGGACACAGATCTTTGCCCTAATAACAAGGTGGCGTGAATCAGACTGGAATTTTCCCGGCTAATTGGAACCCATGCTTTGATTGGTTGGCAGCTGTATAGCGCTAGCGTTTCTAAGGGGGCAAGTAATTACGCGTGCTTGCATAAGCTGACTGGTTAGCTTGCGACATTGTGTCCGCGCGGTCCCCAGCACCACTTCCTGTTTTGCCACGCTCTCATGCGCACGCCCTGCATGTCTGATATGTTTGTATTTGTTCTGGATCCCTTCTCCTAGATGTGGATTCTTTTTTCTATTATGTTTAACTGCGTACACACATGGACCTACCGACGTCGCATAAACCGCGAGGCAAACGAAAAGTTACGGAGAACTGACGGAATGTGGGGCAAGGGTGCCCGTCGTTGTCGGACAGCCGAGCTTCTGATACGGCAACAGGGCCCTATATGGATAGCCGACCTCTGAAGTAATTCCGGGTAAGACTTCTTCCTTGTGTACTTCGACCAACTGATCGAATGTAATCTAACACATCCTAGAGGTTTTAAACAAATGGAATGCGGACAAAAAGCCCGACCGCCAGAAACTAGAGGAGACACTTAAGCATGTTCTTAAGAATGCGTATGACCGCCAGCAGACGAGGGGTCATAAAGCCTCCAGCAGCCAGCTTGTCAACAGTAATTCTTATTACAGGTATTTACTTGTATACTTTATCAGGCAATATACGTCTATGATATAAAAACATGAAATTCACTTACCCCCTTACGCCTCTTTCAGATGTCTTGCGTATGGGAGGAGAATCTTGTCAAGCAGTAGAGCTACAACTGCCATGTAAGTAGGCGATTAAAACTAAACTTTAATGTTTACTATTTTTCTACCAATGAATTATTTTACAGTACAGTGTTACCGTTAATCCATATTTGCCTGCAGAAATGGTTTGGTATTGGTGAGCACGAGACTGTGAGAGGGAAGCGGATGCGTAGGAGAGAAAAACCCCGGTTTGGATGGCATTTAAAGTCCAAAAACTTAGACAAAATCGAGCGCGATTCTCGCTTGAGCATTCGCTGCCTCGAGCTCAAATTTTTTTAAGGGTGACCAGAGTATCCGAACATGAGAAAACTTTCAACTTTCAGACGGACTTTGAACGATGGAGTGCTTCCATTCGCTTGTAATGCGGACGTCAAAACACGGTTAGAATAACA
>CACRXP010000173.1:24819-36599 GCA_902702965.1 Spirometra erinaceieuropaei | reverse complement strand
CAAATCTAGCGTTAGCGATCGTTGACCAAAAGTTTTAATAGACGTCTTGCTAGCTGCTTGGAGAAAGGTGAAGAGTGTGGTGACTTACGGCTGTAAGTCGGGCAGACATAGGAACTGGCAAATTCTCTATTGCGAACTGGTCCACAAAATTATTAAGCGCAAAGTCCAGCTTTTCCTGCATTACACCTTGTACTGGTAAAAACCCCTGACAGCGTCAGTGTTGTGAACTGTCTATCCAGCCCTCCTTGGGAAAAGTGAACATGCAGTCCTATAGTGAGGGTATTCACTCTTCTCTCTGCCTGATCGAAGCATCATGGTCAGACGCAACATACGGCGAGGCGATCTTAACAACATTAAAATCGACGTGAGTCGTATAGGCTGGGACGAAGCATTCGCGGGGTCTGTTCTCGAGGGTTGGTTGAAATTCAAGAATTCATTACACGAACGTATTACTAGCTGCTGTCCTAAATCGAAACAGAACATTAGCAGGTCCTGATGGCTAACGGCTACACTAAAGAGAGAGGTAAACCGCAAGCGAAAGCTGTGGGATACTTATCTCAGAGAAAGGACAATCGAGTAAATGAATAAGTACAAGACCCAGAGAAATAGGGTAAGGAACCTTGTTTGTAAAGCCCGCCAAAATTTCAAGGTTAACCCACTAAACTCTGCAGGAGAGAACCCAAAGCTTTTCTGCAACTATATAAGGCAATGCACTCAAAATAGGGACCCCATCTCTTTGCAAAAGGCGGATCATGGTGCTAGAGTTTCCAAGGACGACAAAAGGGCTGAGCTTATATCTAAGTTCTTTCAGTCGGTTTTTACGAGAGAAGCCGATTTAACTGCTGACAAATATACTGTAGATGGGATCCCAAAAGCTGAATCCGCGATGTTTTCAACAGCTATTTTTCTATAAGGACTACGTATGCTGAAAAAAGCGACATCGCCAGGCCCGGATAAAATACCGGCAAAGTTTTTAAAAGAGTTAGCCGTGGGGTTGGCAGAACCCCCATATCTTCTGTTCCATGCCTCCCTCGCTGCAGGCAGACTGCCATCTGAGTGGAAGACTGCGTGGATTTTACCGATATGTAGAGGTGGCAGTAGTGCTTCTACAAGTTACTACCGATCGGTAAACCTCACCTCCATATGTTGCAAAATTATGGAGCAAATTATTAAACGCGAACTGATGCAGTTTTTAGAGCATCATCAGCTTTTAGCTGATGCGCAACATGGATTTCGCAAAGGAAAGTCCTACTTGACCATTTTTCTCAGTTGTCTAGAATAGTGGAACCGAGCGATTGGTGGAGGAAATGAAATGCACGTAATCCACGTTGGCTTTAAGAAGACATGCGATAGTGTGCCCTACCAACGTCTCCAATAAAAGTTCAGTCGTATACCGGTAAGTGGTTAGCTTCTGAAGTGCATCGGAGACTTCTTTGTTGACCGATCCCGGACTGTCCGTCTTCGGTATCAGGAATCGGCGGTAACGGCTGAGAGCAGAGTTCCTCAGGACTCGGTCCTTGACACTATCCCCTTCCTTATATATATATATATATATATATCTCAAAGACAAACGCGTCCTTTAGGAAAATGAGCAAACTTTATTTCTTACATTTTTGAGTCTGATTTCCCAGTCCGTCGTTGGACGTGTAGTAAGCGTGAAGAAACGGTCAAAGTTTAAGCATGCGCAAGAATCGATATTGCTTTGTCAGGGCCGAGGATGGGTCAATGCCGTGGGCTGATGCCACGTTTTGATTGGCTATGACCTTCTCCATTTTTCTTTGAGATTTGTGTACATGACGTCAAGATCGATTCATCGATTGATGCATGAATCATCAGAGGGAATGGCCTCTAAGAATTCTCGGCCTTTCTTATGTGGGCAGGAACCGAAAATGCGTGTTTTCTCCCAAGCAAATTTGTTTCCAGTCTCAAAGGTATCCATGGCGACTTGGAATAAGTGGTCCCGCCTCTTCACTGCCAATTGGTGTTCATGTAGGCGTGTAGAGGCGGATTTTCCAGTTTGACCACAATACACTGCATTGCAAGTGCCACATGAAATCTCATAGACTACTTCTTTTTTATCCAAATAGCTAACCCTATCCTTAGGGTGTACATGCTGATTGCGTACCGTGGTAGTCGGTCTGTGAGCCACTTGTATTTGGTACTTCCTGAGGTGTCTTTCAACGAGTTCAGACACATTTTTAATGTAAGAAAGCGTTCGCCAATATTTAGGTTTTAGCGTCTGATCGGAAAAATCTAGCTCCTTATCTCTTTCCTTTGATTCCTACTGTCTGGAAGGTCCCGTCAGTTTTTCGCTGTACTAGGTCATCAAGAAATGGGAGTTTGCTGTTAACTTCTCCTTCGAGCGTGAAGGTAATTCCCGGTAGTGTTGAGTTGATAGCGTTATGCAGCGCTTCTAGCTGATCCCTCTTGACGATGACAAAGGTGTCATATACGTAGCGTATCCACATTTTGGGATTGAATAATGGTAAGGCCATAGCCTCCACTTTTTGCATTGGGACCTCAGCCAAAAAGCCAGAAATAGGTGAGCCCATAGGAGCTCCTTTCAGCTGTCAATAATATTTAGGTGCAGACGAAAAGTTTGTTTCTAAACATAGGTCCAAGAATTCAAACAAAGCAGATGCCGGAACATCGATGTCGTAGGATTGTAAGAGTTCTTCTGTGCACTGCCTTGCTAAATCGAGTGGTATGTACGTGAATAGAGAGACAACGTCAGACGACATCATCATCTCATCTGTATAAATAGTGAGTCCTCTTATTTTGTCGAGAAATTTAAAAGAATTATCGATTGAAGTCTTACCATCCTTTGCTGAGGGCTGTAGTTTGTGGAATAGCCAATTAGAAATATTGTAATTCGGTGCATCGACTAGTGATACTATCGGTCGCAGTGGTACGTCGGGTTTGTGAACTTTCGGTAGTCCATAGATTTTGGCGAATGTTGGTTCCGTTTGTCTTAGGGATTTCGCGATTTCTCCTGGTAGTTGTTTCTTTCCTGAAAGACGTTTCAGCACTTTACCAATGGGTGAAATTTGTGCTTTGGTGGGGTACATAATGATAGCATCTTATGAGTGTAGTCTGCTTTGTTCAAAATTGCAGTTGAGCCTCCTTTGCCTTCGGGAAGAATGGGAATGTTCTTGTCAATTATCAGGGTTTTTAACGCCTTTATGTCCTCGCGTGACAAAACTGGAAAGTAGTTTCGGTTCCTTAGGGCCTGTACAACGCTATTCCGGATGGTGAAACGTTCATCATCAATGAGTCTGCAATTTTAAACATAGCAGCCTACAATAACAAGATGCTATCATTGTTAGAAGATAGGTCAACCTAGATGCCTCGAGCAATGGTCAGACCACTGACTCCTCCCGTTCAGTGTTACCAAGTGCAACATTCTGCGAATCGGCAGGACCAGCAATGCGCACCGGAAGATGTACTATCTGAATCACGCACAGCTACCAGAGATAGAGGCTCAGAAGTATCTAGGAGTGTAGATCACGATCTCACTAAAGCCATCATTACACTGCCTGAAAGCAGTTAAATTCGCAATGTCAAGCTTATATCTCATCTAGCGGGCTTTCGTGAAGTTCGATGAAATGTGCTTTGGTAAGGTCTTCGGGATGTTCATGCGACCACAATTAAAATTTGCCATTCAGGCCTGGAGACCATGGACTGTCAAAGACCGTAGCGCCCTCGAAAAAGTCCAACGACGGACAACCAAGCCTGTCCGAGGCCGAGGCTACCTGTCTTACGAAACGCGACTGCACAGTCTTGACTTTTCGTTTATACTACAGGCAACTACGTGACAACCTTATACAGGACTTTCGCAAATTTCAGGGTCAGAACTGTTGCCTCGCGTCCGGCGACTTCTCTGCGCTGATTACCACAACAAGCTTGAGAGGACATCCTCTCACACTACGTGCGACTGGGGAGAGACCTGAAACAAGGAGGCTCTTCTTAGTCAACAGAGTGATTAAGGCATGGAATGCTCTGCCTGCAGACATCGTCATGTCTCCATCCGTGGACATATTTAAGAGGAAGCTTAACCAGTACGGAAGACATACCGCCATGCCGTCAGAAACTAACATATTTCTACCCTTGTATCACGCCCGAAAGTCATGCGTCACCAAGCATAATACACCCAGTGTTTCAGGAACGCTATTTTAAAATTGTTTTGGAAAATACCCTATCTGATGACTTTTGTTATTCGAAGCATTCTGGCTGAAGTTCAAGTGCTCATCTTTATACTATTTGTCACACTTCAGCAGTAAGTTTTGATACTCCTATTTTCCTACACCATGCAGGCACTGACACATACTTGTGATTACCAGACGGCCACATGCTTGCTGCATGCAATTCTTTAGCCACTGTGCTTTCCAACCTCCTTTATGTGTTTGTGTTTTTGCGACGTTATTGCAGCCAATAAAAAGTTCAGTGGCACCCGTCTACTTTTTCCTTAATCCAACTGAAATGAACAACGTTTCCTTGCCTTCTCGCAATTTTTTGGTTAATAAAAAAGATCAGTTGGATTGACGTCGGGATGTTGGTAGGGATAGAAATTTTTCGCAGTCCGCAGGCGAAGGGGTTGGTTTTGGTCCAACACACTTAGATTATGGTCATGAGTTAAATCAAAATGATGCCTCCTATAATCAGTGAACAGGAGCAATATCCTGCGACACTACGGGGTGCATTCGACATTGATGAATGTCGTTGTAACCGAAGCCATCATTTACAATGTCGGCGAACACTTTACTATTGGTCTTTGGTGTCCACCACCAGGTCGATCGCTCTCCTAATTTGACTGACATCTAAAACATCCGGTGTCGGCAGATCTTGAAAGCTGCTGTCAATTTGATAAATAAGTGGAAGATATTATTGTAAGTGGTGTTTCCGAGAGATCTAACGATGTTAGCCCCTGTTTTTGGTAAATTTTTCCTAAATACAGGCCTATTCATTCAGAAATAATTGTTGCCAATTCCTTTTTGAGTTCTGCCAGTCTATGCCTGTTGATCACCAGTCGCACTCTGCGATTCACATTCTGTGCATCCGATTTCTCTCCAACAGTGTAATTTATTTTTACATCGTTAACCTCTAGCTGAAATTCAGTCACCTGGTCTGTCAGAAGTTTTCTTTATTACAACTTGGCTTGAGACAAGATAAGAGTAAAATTCAGAGGTCGGTAAAGGCTCTTGGCCTCTGTACGTAAGCATGGCTTAACTAAATCCACGTCAGAAGGTTTATCTAAATCTAATTCAGAAGGCTTAACTAAATCGAAGTCGGAAGACATTACTAGTCAGTCGTCACCCCTTGTAACTGGTAGGCAGCTTAATATGTCTGTATTTGACAACTGCAATGATCTTATACTAGCGTTAGGCCTCTGCTCCCAATTCTTGGAAAATTACTTGACAGGCACATTTCCGATATTCCCTCTCAAGAATGTAAGCGTCCTGACTCACTTGTTCACCTGATTGCCAGTGACAGATAAAAGCGTGCTTACAACTTTTTGTTGAAAAATGTTCCTCGATCTGCCCGGCCAGTTGGTGTTGCGACTAATTTCCTGTATTCGTGTGGTTTCAACTACGAAATAGCCGATGCTAAACGCCTGTCCTCCCGTAGTAAACATCTGCCTGTCTTAGTAAAGTCGTTTTCAACAATCGAGGTCGACTCAGTCGTTGTCCATCGAGATCGTGTAACTGCATACCTGAAATATGCAAATTTTTTCCTTTGTCATGATCTTACTCCTATGGAACGCAGAACTGGTCCCTCTTCTCACGTACACCCACATCTTCTCAGTCTAATACTCACCAACTCGGTCATAATTACAAGTGGCCGTGCGGATTCAGCTGGTTCAACTCCTGCGACATCTGACTCCCTCCTTCCGATTACTCCTACATTTCCATCTCGCTTAGGCCACTTGGCGTATTTGCCTGCCCCTAAACTAGCTGCAGCAGCAGCCCCATTTGTCGTTGCTTATTCTCCGGATAGCCCCGCTGGGACGCATGAAAATCCGCCTACATCAGCTAGACCGATAACTCCCCCCGTTCAACAGGGTGCTGCAAGCTATACAGTTAATTCACCTGTGGCTCCGAAAGAAAGGTACTACAGTTCCATTTAGAGGTACGCCGCCTTCTCTTAGATCTACGAGGCCTTTACAGTCCAGCACGTCTACGAACTCCTCAGCTCCAATTATATGCCCAAATAATTCTCTGTCCTGCGTGCCGGTTGCTTACGGAAGCCATACTATTTATCCAGCAAATAATTCATACGTCAATTGCTTTAAGTCATTTTTCCCCCAACCCAGTTCACGCTTCCCTCCACTTAAGGCCACCTGTTCTCCTAACTTCTTTGACTTCTAACCTAGAACTGATTTCCCACACTTTTATCCTTATAGCTGCCTATCCCCCATCAGCCTCCACCTTCCTTCTATGTTCCATTCTTCTTCTTCTTCTTCTTCTCCTCCTCCTCCTCCACAATCAAACTGCCGGCAAGCTTATCTCTGTTCTAACTCCCTCAGCATTCCAATGTTCGAAAACTATGTCCCCACATCCTTTAAGTCTCATGTCCAGCCTTCTTTTGCTGACTCTACATACGTCAATAACTCTAGACTAAATAATGCTTATTCCCAAAACATCAATAATTCAAAGCTTACATATCCGACTCCAAATTTTTTTAAATACTGTCGATACTAGCCTTTCTGTTCGAAACACATTAGATATTATATAATTGAATGTCAGGTCTTTTATAAACAAGATGGCCCGAATCAGAGCCATTGCTCTCGAAATGACGCCTGATATAATATATGCAACAGAATCTTAAACCCACTCTCTAATTCCTGACTCTGCTCTTCTTACAGATGACTTCGATTTTTGCGCCAACACCGCACGACTAGGCGTTGGGGTGGTTGTCGTCTTTATCTTTCATCCTAACTTTAGTACCCTACCTATTGCCTGGATGTCACCTCATTCACTGGGAACTTCTGCTTTGCATCTGTTATTCTCTCGCCGCAAGGAAAGGCAATTATTGGCTGTATCTACAATCCCCAAAACTCGTCAGCCAGTGATGATTCACAACTTTCTGAAAACTTTAAATCAATTTCGGAAGCTGCTTTCGATGCCAAAATAATCACTGGAAGTTTCAAACTTCCTGAAATAGACTGGGTTTTCAATAGCTGTCCACCTAGATTCCAGTCCTTTCAAGATATTGTCAATTTTTGTAACTAGTCCCAGCTGTGCGCTCTCCAACAAGAAATAATCACATTTTTGATCTAACCTTTACCAATAACGTTGATTTCTTTTCATTGCTTTCAAAAAGGACCTCTTTGACAGTGACCACATATTAATTCGTTGTTGCTTACCGCTTGCCTTTTCAAAAAAGACCAGCACCGTTCGGACTTACCTAAGCTACGATTGCGTAGATAATGACTTAATAAATAACTATATTAGATCATAGGGTTGGTGCAGCTTCCTCGCCTGTAGCGATGCAGCCATTCTTCGTGACGTTACGTCCAATGTTTTCAAGGGCGCCCTAGAGTTTGTGTCGCATATATATCTCAAGCCTAAGTCTTCAGATTGCTTTGTTCCTCAGTTTCATTGCAACAGACTAAAAACGTTGAGACGGCAGTTGCGTGATCCATCCGCTAGTTCTTTGTCCGCTCATCTTAGAACCTCAGAGATGTGCGAAATGTCCCGAAGGATGCGCAAAGCGCGCGACAGGCAAGGAAAACCACTTTCGCTCAGTGATCCGATTCCTGGCAAATCCGTCTCTAACATCTTCCCTCATCGGTTCTCCTCTAAGCGGGGTCACAAACTTCTACCCCTGCTAAATGATAACAAAATCTTTCTAGTCGATGACACTGACAGGGCGGACTTGTTTAGTGCTTTGTTTGCGAAACACCTCACTATTTAGTCCGAACTGGTCCCTTTCTTTCGTTCACTTTCAGACAATCGATGTCTCCTCAGATCTCATTAAGAAACACATAAGTCGTTTGAAATACTCACACTGCACAGGAACGGACGGGATTCGAAATTCGATTATTAAATAAGCATCTGACCTTCCCATATTGCTAAGTCATTTATTCTCGGTTTATATTTCAAAAGGACCCTTTATTGAAACATGTAAGACGGCAATTATCGTTCCTGTCTACAAGGCTGGATCTCGGTTCGATGGTAATAAGTGTCGGACGTGCACCAACAGCATCTCTAGCAAAGCTTCTTGAAATAATAATTGTCAATGAAATTCTTGACTTCTACCTAGCTAATCGGCTTCTGAGCTATAGTCAGCATAGATATTCACCTGAACGATCCTGCGAAACTTGTCACTTGGCATTTCTTAATCCAATCACATCTCTTCGTAATGAACAGCAGTCAGTGGTAGTTATCTACTTTGATCTTAGCAAGGCCTCTGACAAGGTGTCCCAAAGACATCTTTTAGTAAAGTTGGAAGCTCTTGGCATCCGGCCGCCTCTAGTCGACTTCATCAGGTCCTATCTATCCAATCGATGTCAGAAAGTCATGGTCGGTAATAGCTCCTCGACACCTCATTCGATCACGAGTGGCATACTTCAAGGCTCGGTTCTGGGTCCGCTACTCTTCCTTCTTTTTATCAATGATATTTTGACCGAAGCCAGAAATTCGCAGACTTTTATTTATGCCGATGACGTCAATTGTGCTTACTCATATTCAAAGGACAGCGCAAATGTTTTTGTTGAAAAAATTAAGGCCAATTTACTACGTTAAAGCAGATGGAGTTTCATCATCCAAGTGTAGTTTCATGTCATTTGGTCCTACCAAACTTCCTGGCCCCATTCTTTTTCAGGATAGCCTACTATCAGAATGCTCCACCATAAAGGACCAAAGTTTAGGTTATACAGATAAACTTGCTTTATCACCTCATGCAGATAGAATCTCTGCCAAAGCCGCGCAGATACGTGATTCATATCGCATATTTTTTCCCTCCAGACATGATGCTGAGGCATTATCAAATGTTTGTTCATCCAGTCCTCGAATACTGCTGTCCTTTTTTGGTTTAATGAGCGTTGTGACCGTTATAAGATCGAAAGTGTTCAGAGGGTTTTTATCCGGAAACTGTTCTCTCGAGTCGCACCCGGTACTTCTTATACTCAGAGGTGTCAGCTGACGAACGTGAAGTTTTTGTGAGTTAGAAGACTCGCAGCTGGCCTTTGCTTCCTTTTTCGCATAAACTCTAGCTCCGGTCTTCCGCTCATTGACACTGTCACTCCAAGAGATCGGTCTTATGCCACGCGCATCTCCACCATGGTGATTCCGCCGCCTCTTTGTATTACATCTAAGCGCTCCCTCTTCGTTGCTTCCAAATATGCCTTCTTTTAGAATAATCTTCCACCTGAAATTAGGTCATCACCTAAATTACTGGTATTCAAGTCGAAATTGCGCAAACATCTTACACCGGAAAGCATAAAGGCACTGTTCACGGTCTCGTTCCCGAACACTCAGCTGCTTGACTTCGAAAGGGATCCTCCTGGGATTTAGTGGTAGATCAAGTGGTAACTCTCAATTATATCATTAGAAACGCCTGTTTTGAATTGGTTTCTAAATCAATTGCTATCACTCCTCCCCCATAGCGACGATTTTGCGGTTTTTGATGTCATCTCCCGCATTTCGACCTCATGCGGTCTGTCGACGCTCACGGCGGAACCCTTAGTATTCCGTCAAGTATCTCGTCAAGGTCAAGCCTCTGGTTTTAAATTTGAAGATAAGTGGAGGATATTATTTAAAGTGGTTCTTCTGTGAGACCTAACGAGTTTAGTACCAGTTTTTTTTGGTTGAATTTCCTTAAAT
The DNA here is from genome assembly GCA_902702965.1 of Spirometra erinaceieuropaei. Lineage (NCBI taxonomy): Eukaryota > Metazoa > Platyhelminthes > Cestoda > Diphyllobothriidea > Diphyllobothriidae > Spirometra > Spirometra erinaceieuropaei. The sequence continues at coordinate 26,775 of CACRXP010000173.1, read as the reverse complement.
ACAGGCCTCTTCCCTCAGAACTGCCTGCTGCCATCTCCTTTTGAGTTTTGCTAGTCTATGCCCGTTGTTCACTAATCGCACTCTGCAATTCTCATTTTGTGCATTCGATTTCTCTCTAACTGTTGTAATTTATTTTTACATCGTGAGCCCCTAGCTGAAATTCAGTCAACTTGTCTGCCAGAAGTTTCCTTAATCACACATTGCCTCGAGACAAGATGAGACCAAAAGTCACTGGTCGGCGTAAGCTCTCGGATCTTGTAAGTAAGGATGGCCTAACTAAACGTAAGTCAGAAGCTTTACCTAAATCTAAGTCAGATGATATTACTAGTCAGTCGTCACCCGCTGTAATTGGTCGGTAGCTTGATCTGTCTGCACTTGACCACTGCAATGACTTTATGCTAAAGTTTGGCTCTTTGCTGACAATCCTTGGACATTTATTCGGAGATGTTCCCTCTGAAGAATGTAGGCGTCTCGACTCACTTGTTCACCTGATCGGCAGTAAATCTAGTGATTAACAGAAACGTTCTTACAACTTCCTGCTGAAAAATGTTCCTCGATCTGCTCGGCCAATTGATGTTGCGACCAATTTCCTGTATTCATGTGGTTTCAACCATAAAATAGCCGATGTCAAACGCTTGTCCTCCCGTAGCAAAAATCCACCCATCTTAGTCAAATTAGTTTCATCAATCGAGGTTGACACAATCTTTACCCATCGAGAGCGTGTCACTGCGTACCTAGAAAAGGCAAAATTTTTCATTTGTCATGATCTTACTCCTATGGAGCGTAGAATCGGGTCTTTATTCTCACGTAAACCCACTGCTTCTCAGTCTAATGCTCCCCAACTCGGTCATAATACAAGTGGCCGTAAGGATTCAGCTTGCCCTACTCCTGCGACATCTGACTCCCTCCTTCCTCTTTCTCCTACATCTCCATCTCACTCAAGCCACCTGACGCATTTGCCTGCCCCTAAGCTTGCAGCAGCAGCAGCAGCAGCAGCAGCAGCAGCAGCAGCAGCAGCAGCAGCAGCAGCAGCAGCAGCAGCAGCAGCAGCAGCAGCAGCAGCAGCAGCAACAGCCCCATTTGTCGTTTCGTATCCTCCGGATAGTCCCGCTGTGACACATGGAAATCCGTCTCCATCAGCTAGACCGATAACTTCTGTTGTCCAACTGGGTGCTGTAAGGTCTACAGTTAAGTCACCAGTGGCTTGGCGTCAGAACGGTGAGACTCGAAAATTGAACCAGACTCCGACCCAAAAGATAGGTAGTACAGTTCCATTTAGGGGTAAGACGCCTTCTCTTAGATCTAATAAGTCTGTCCAGCCCAGCACGTCTACAAACCCCGCAGCTCCAATTATATCCCCGAATAATTCTCTGTCCTGCGTACCGGTTACTTATCAAAGTCCTACTATATATCCAGCAAATAATTCATACATGAATTGCACTTAATCATTTATGCCCCAACCTAATTCAGGCTTCACACCACTTTAGGCCAATTGCTCTCAGGTACGTCAATCTACCTCCTTTGACTTCCAACCTAGACCTGGTTTCCCACCCTTTTATTCTTATAGCGGTCTACCCTCACCCACTAGCCCCTACTTCCCTCCTCCTCCCCTTCCTCCATTATTTAACTACCAACAAGTCTATACATGTTCTAACTCCCCTAGCATTCCAATGTTTGAAAACTATATCCCCACCTCCTTTAGGTCTCATACTCAGCCTCTTCTTGCTGACTCCTCGTACGTCAATAACTCTAAATTAACTGGTACTAATTCTCCAAGTGTCATTAATTCACAGCTTACATATCCACCTCCAAGTTTTTTTAAATACCGTCGAAAATAGCATTGCCGTTCGAAACACATTAGATATTATATTATTGAATGCCAGGTCTGTTATAAACAAGATGGCCCAAATCAGAGTCATTGCTCTAAAAATGACGCCTGATGTTATATGTTTAACA
>CACRXP010000172.1:1063240-1083065 GCA_902702965.1 Spirometra erinaceieuropaei | reverse complement strand
ACGATCCTAAAGTAAATCGGGTTCTATGAACTGTCAACAGTTTGATAAGTTGCAATCGTCTTATTTTTCGGAAATGTATGTGGAATCTCATGTATAAATCGTAGACCGAAGTCTGTTTGCTGTTGCGTTTATAGTTCATATACGGATACCCTTAAACACGACTAGCGCGACCGATTTCCCGCCTTACCTCAGAAGGCTCGAGATATGTAATGTTTCATGTTACCCATCAATATGGCCTTCTTTCATACAAAGGCCGGTTTGTATTTTGAAGACCACAATGCTGTTGTCCTGCCTGCTGAAATGTTAGTTTTAAAAATTGTTGTTCAAATGAGAGCCACATGTAGGCACTCAAAATGGGCGTAGACCTTCCTGAAAACCCTCTTGTGCGTTCGCCACAACAACCGGCGTTTGAAAAGGATACCTGCTGGCTCGTTTAGTCCAGGTTATCGATGGTCTCTAGGAAAGTTCCCTTTGGCAGTGCTCTTAGGGCTTCAACTCCCCTTACTTCATTCAATTTGCACCTTATTATGTCAAGGAATTTGCAATCCTCAGCACTGCTTACGAACACGAACAATTGAGGTTAACAGTATAGAAACACCATCAAAACCTGTCCTTTTAGGACCCTTGAAATAGTCGCAGGAGGAAGGCAGCTACTTCGCTCATTTCACGTTCCATCAGCTTACAGTGGACGATTCAGACATTCAGTGCCCTCAAAACTGACAGTATCCCAAGTCCGGTAATATTAACCATGAGAAACGCCTATCCCAGCCGTGTGCGTCTGCGGTTGACGCACACATGGCAGAGGTCGATATGTGTACTATCGATCCGACAACGGTCGATATACTGTCGCAGGACTTGGTGCCTACATTCTAACTGGCAAGCCCGTGCAATGCATGAGTTAAAAAGAGCAGAAAGCTAGCTAACTGAAGATGAGGACAATCGGGACAAAAAGATTTACCACTTTAAATTCCTTCGTTTGGCAGCAAGCACATAATCAAAGCTTAGTGTTATCATATATTCTAACTAAGAGGCGAGACTGCACGCATGTTACGTGGTAGTGGAAAAGTTGCCAAAAAACGGGGAAACCTGGCAACATGTCCCCAATTTCATATCTAATGACTTCAACTTAGTGCCTACTTCCGTAAAACCCTTAAAGCTGAACCCCTCAGCCGGTCTTCCCATAAACCTACAGTATGGCTTCGAATATTATGCTAGATGGGAACTTTAAAAAAAGCTACGATTGGTAAAAGGCGACAGAACTTTGCTCTTGATTGACGTACCTCGAGTTTATGAAAAGGATAAGTAGTATTGCACAAGACAATGAATGTCTCAGTTGACAAGAAACTGGAGTTCAGAAAATTTAAAGTAAGTATTCACATAGCGGCCTTTTTCTACGCTATTAAGAAATAGTGACTTTTTCCAATGGACTTGGCTTTATTTTTCCCCGATAATGTTCTACGGCGTTCCTCCGCACAATAAGCTGTTATGACGATCGAAAATAGATGCTAGACTATAGGTAAGAGAGAGGCGTGGGGTCGGATATAAAGGAACAAGACTTCTTGGTCGTTCCAATTTTTGTTGGTTTACTGTCTTTGACAGCTGGTCAGCCCACTATTCGTTCACCAGGCACCGACATTTCAAAAATGTGTGATTCCTGATTAACTATGGACTCGTTACTTTGTGCAGCATATGCCTGAACTTAGCATAGGCTACTCCCAGAACTCACGTCATCAGTTAAGGCCGGGACTGCTATGAAATATTGTACGTTCACAAAGTTTCGAAGGCGCTGGCGACTCGCGCCACACAGTTATCCTATTTAGCCCCATGCGAGCCCCATGAACGCAAGCAAACGATTTACTAACACCTTCGTTAACTCACACATAATCAAGACATCTAGGTGACGATGCCACATCAGGCAACCTTCACATGCATCCCGCTGATAGGGGTTTTTTTCAAATTCATCCCTAGTTTAACATTCATTCTTCGTTTAAGTTAATGCATGGGTTCAAATTCAACAAGTAGCCCAGCAAAGTTTAAGCCTCTGATTTTATATCGAGCAAAAGTCTCAGCAGCTACCACTAGATCATACGGAACGCTAAATATATTCTGCTTTTGAGGTCTGTGATGCGCCTGACTCCTGACATCCTGTCCAGACTAATTATCATTGTCAATTTTAAGCTCTATTCCGTCTGTTTATGCCATTCGGCAACTGCAGAAACATCGAAATCAACCTTTTAAAACAATCCATCTCTAGTAAATTGCGCAACTGCGTCAAGGTAGCTAGGCCGACCAAAGAGAAGCTTGAGAAATGAAGAGAGAAGGGGAAACCAAGAACTTTCGTCGACTGAACTATCATGCGACTAATCAGATTTTGGTACGCCGTGTCCGTTTTCCTCTGATGAAGTACATTTTTGTACAGAATAGAAATTCCTTGACTCTGAGATGGATTTCAAGCATCAGAGAGGGAAAATAGACCTTATCAGAGCAGGACTTTTTGTGATTTCTCGGTAACAGGGACAATTAAATCACGTACGATTACGGAATGGATTAACTTTCGTGAACATTATAGTTGAATATCTAGGCTAACTCTTAGAAATTGAAATTCGCTCTGGAGGCCCAGCACAGAGTTCACTTTTTTCGAAATCCCTTCAACATCGCTAAACTTCTTGTGTGTTCTCTAATCTTATTTAACACTCCCTTTCTCGAGCGCATGGTATGCAACTCAGGCCATACTCGGCAGGGCAAGCCGGTGACTCAGCCGCAGAAAAATCGATTAACTTCCGTTTGAACACGCAATCCGAGCTCACTGACTGCACGCAATAACCAGACCGAAAAGCCGACCAAGCCAATCGTAAACCCAAAATTCCATAAAGTCGTCCGCCCTCCAGACGGGTCAGGCGAAAACGTTGACCAGCTAAGAATGTAGAACGCTTGATAAGCAGTAATTTTGCTTTAAACCATATAGAACCCGCACAAAATCGGGGCTAATATTTGATGATACCTCGTACAGTTGAAAGTATTTAACTAGGCTTTCCGTGAGTCGACCATTTCTGTCTTCGATGCTCTGATCTCCATACAAGCATGGCTTATGGGTGGCTTGATGCAAATAGGTCAGTCTACTTAGTCAATTAGAGTACTATGCTCGCATCCGGTCCTCGCTTCTAAGTGTCCTCTGGTTTAGATTCTGTTAGCATTCGCACCGCACAAAACAGTATTTGTACATGCGGCTCATTGAAACGACTATGGACATCTCTGGATAACAGATAGGTCCGCGTGGGTGAGCGAGGATTGACAGAAAAGTAGTATTAATTGGTCGTCTGTTATCAGGAATCCAAAAATATTTTGTATTGTCACTCTCATTAAACGAACTGTGTGCATGGACGGAAATAGAACTACTCAATCCCTTCCCTAAGGCTGCGTAGGACGGACAGCTTTCCAGTTTCACAGAACACTCAAAGAGTCGGTTGAACTCTCTCTGGTTGCAGGGCAGACACCCATTGAGATGGCCATTATTTACCTCGATTCATTAGAGGCTGGAGTTCAATTAGGCTATATGACCTAGCGGAATTCCCAGTGCAATGACATTGCTGAATAGACGAATGTCTGCTAAAACTTAGAATCTCAGATACAGATTGCTCATATAGTTGATAAACGTTGGTTAATACTGTGTCACAGAGGTTACTTGTCTCATAATTCAAGATGACGTAGGGTTAGTCCATGTGCACGGAGCTGATTATATCAATAGAAGATGTGATTAATTCATTTAATGTCACCGTTTACGGCAAATAAGATAGGGGCGACCAACGTTGCGTCAGGAGTCACTCCGGAAAGGTCCTAATAAAACTAGAAATGCTTCGGGAACTCAGCAGTTTGCTTGTTAACTTTCCGGTTGTTAACAATAACTTGTCGTCACACAACACAGTTGAGGGGAGATACTGCACTGTTGTCCCTCATTACACCCCTGACAGTCCGACCGTCGCGAAGGCCGGTGTCCACCGTGTGTCCTACGTGGCGTGTCCCCAAATGGGTCACGTGGTAGATTCGTTGGATCAACACGGGGCTAAACCAGATTCTGGCAGGCGTTATCGGATTGCGCACCATAACAAATGCCAACATTTCGGGATGCGGTGGCAGACTCCGTTGCCGGCAAACGTCACGCACACAAAGAGACCCCTGCAGCCCTCCCTATTTTTGTTGTTGGTTAAAATCCTGGTCATTTGTTGTGTGAACCAGGGGGTGCGGAGTGGAGCACCAAGGTGCGGGCTCGACCGCGCCATCAACCTGCGCCCTCCCCCGCCCCCGATCTTTTTGACTCTGTCTCGACATCGGGTCCAGGTGGGGAGTGGGGAATAGAGAGTGCGGTAGATTATGTGCAAGTCTACTATCACTATAAACTAATTCACGCACAACTCACCGTCCCTGCTTCACCATGCTGTGGAGTACACAGTGGACATCGTCGGCAACGACGACGACCTGGTGGCGCGGCACCGATGACTTGTGCGTGAATTAGTTTATAGTGAAGTATGCTTGCGCAGCATCAACCTCGCACTCTTCTCCATCCCCCATCATGCACCAATGACAAACCAAAGTCAGCAGGACCGGAGGTGGGTGCGGTCGCGGTGACTGACAAGACTAAACACCCCCAGCGAACTTCGATCAGCCTTCTGCTCACTCACATTCGCAGAGTGAGAGCATGGCCCATCAACTCTTCTCCTTGTCCTTCAACGTGTGAACCACCATCTTCCCAGTCGCGTTGTCTGGTGACAAGCAAACGTTAAGAGTCCGAAGACGTCAGGAGTGCTTCTTGGCTCATTATTTATGTCACTTAAAGAAAAATAAACTGTCTGTGCTAAGACAAGTTGTACAGAACGTTAGTCAGCTGATAAGCTTGTTCCGGAGTCGTCTTTTTTTCTCGGATAAACCATCTCCAGAATAAACCAGGCTTTCGGTCTCTATCGCGGACTCACTGTTGTTTACTTCTGACCTCGAAGGAGCGCTGAACTCATTTCGTTCTCGTAAAATTTGCCTTGTGGAGTCTAAGTCTTTTGTTAGCTGAGTAAATAGTTCCGGACTTCTGAAACAGTTAATATCTACCGATCTCGATAACTCTCAGACATGAATTGCTCGGCTGAAAAAAGTTTTCGTCATTTTACTTGAAATGGCTGTTGGAACCAAATAGATTTTGGAACTAAACGGCAGATTCGCGTTTCTTCTGTTTCCCAGCTACCGTTCTGCTCATTGTGCAGTCACCTGTCTTTCAAGCGTTAATGCCCATTGTCTCTGCGCAGTAGCGACTGAGGAATCAACATTTTCGGAATGTTTAAGCTTATGTGCTCCTAAGTCACTTGCAGAGCGTAGTGTTAGCAGCCTGAAGCCCCATTTGTCTGGGAGAGACCCCAAATAGCCCGGTCGTTGTGATCATCACTCAAAACGCAATGTGAGTAAAATATCAAGGTGATCCATATTTTTACTAAGCACTTTTTCGATTTACCTCAAATGCATTTGGATGAGTGCTTCTCATGGTGGCGTTGTTTTTATGCCAGCGAAGCTCCGCACCGGCGATCTCATCACTTACGCGAGTTTCAACCGTCTTCCAGGAGGGAGCATTTTTCAATGCACTGTCCGTGGAATATCGTTCTAGTTTCAAATCCAGCCACAGCCGTTGAAGCTGTTGATTGGTCTTCAAGGACCGCAGACAAGCTACAGTTTCCGGCGTTGATAGAGGTTCTCTGGGACATCTTAAACCGGCTCCACACAGTATATAACTAGATGTGGGCTGAGGCATTAATATATCCCTTCTAGAGGAAATTATCCGTTCCATTTGTCAGCGGACGAAACCGGTCGCCAGATGCACACCCACATACACACCCACACACAAAGACACACAATTAGCATTGACCGCTGAAAACGCACCTCGCTACCTTTGATTGGTTAGGGGGCCCTGCACAACACTATAGTACGCGCGATGTTCTTCTGCAACCGGGTAAGTCAGGTTTACTAGTGCAAACACCTTAAAGTGCGCCGACATTGTACGGCAGGACGCGCCAACAGTATTCTAATGAACAAAACTTATTTTAACACTTCCAGACTTCCTGCGCTTTTTCATGGTCTATTGTTGATGTTCATGCCGTATAAAGTGGCATCCCCCAGGTCGACCGAACTTACATCGTGCGGCACCCCCCCAGGAGTTCCCAAGGTGCAACCGCCGATAATCCTGGACTCCCTCCGCCAGTCATCCAGTGAATTACAGTACACAAAGACTTAAAAACGTTTCCAGCACACTTTATTAACTACATTAAAGAAATAGAAGAGGCCAACGACAGATCGCAGTCGCTTCAAAGGTATTTGGCGATAACCGCCAGCATCAGGCCAGAGATCATCAAAACGACGTTGGTCTCCACACCTAGGAGAAAATCGGGCTATTTTAAGGATGCATAAAGTATGTACTCGTAATTTTAAAGATAAAAAAGTACGTACTCTGGTTATGTTAGAAATGCAAAAATTACGTACCTAACGAAAACGCATATTTTGAGAAAGGGAAAGTAAGTACCTGAAACACCCGCTGCTGCTGCTGCTGCATCAGCTGGTGCATCCTCCGCCCTAGCTGCGACCAAAAGACTAGCCATGAACAGCGCAGAGAGCAATTCCTTGATAGACATCCTGACGCGATAAAGACACTCTCGACTAGATACTACAGAGCCGCGCTATTTATAGCTCTGAAGGCAGCCGAGTATTCGAACACAAATTTATTGATCGTGTTGAGGACGATGGCCAATCGCGCGTTCGTCCATCCGGGATTGGATATTTCACGTCTGCATGATAAGGGCTGCAGAGGTGAAATGTCAATGACAAGCTGAATAACGAGGGTTCGCGTGAGATTTATGTCACTGTCACTACGCCTTAAAATAGGCCGTTCCATGAGCTTTGATTGTTAAACACAATTTGGAAGATCGACTAGGCTCAATGTCGGACACCCAACTTTAGTGCATAGGTAATTTGAGACCGACTCCAAATTGCGGAACGAAAAACACTTATGTCTGAGCCGTTTGCATAAGTGTACAGGACATCAGCTCCATATCCAAAAGGTTCACAAGGCATAACTATAAAGATAACAGGTAGCTAAGAGGGCTGTATATGAAAAATACGGATCAGCACGCATAACAAAACGGTCTTATTTTCGTTGGAATGATCGAGAAGATGATTCCAGTGAAATCTCCCTCTCCAAAATAACAAATTAAACAATTCTGGAAGTCGAAATTCAGATCTGCTCTTGTTAATGCAAAGCGATGCCAGAAACCTCTCCCCTCCCCTTTGGTTAAGCTTTGCTCTGTTTGCGGAGCATTACAGTTTACTTCAAGGACTGAAACGGGGACTGAGCAAAGGCGAAACCACAGCCGAAGTAGTAGGTACCAGTTCCGCAATTTTACAATGTTGTAACAAGAACTAATTCTAGCCATTTGACAGTTCTGGATATCTCAAGTGCTTAACCCTTCATCAAGTATTGTGCAGTTAAGTTTACCTCCACGTCTATATAACGGTCGTTAGTAGGCATTTGACAGACATTCTTGGGTTCTCCTCCAGCCAACGTTAACCATACTTAATGCTGCGCGGTCAAAGGGCATTCATATGACAAAAGGTCAAGATGGTGTGAAGCCTAATGAAAGTATTGTGAGGGTAAATTATAAATACACAAGAAGAAGATGATGAAGCAACTTTTTCTAACGTGCAACCGGGATGTAGGATAGTCAGCCTCAGTTGAGCAAGGACGGAGACATTGATGATAATAATCTTTAGCCTCCAGACGACGACCCTAAAATTAACCAGCCCTTCGGGGCAATTTAATAAAGGTTGGCACATGGTACATACGGTCTAATTTATGCATGATGCAACTTCACAACCTTGTACAATGTTACCCCCGTGAAGGCGTTACTACAGTGACGACACTTATTATAGTCGGCACTTATAATAAGTAGCAATTATTTTGTCAATAAACACGGTAGGAGAGGGGCCAAATTTGGCCTGAAAACCTATGTTGCAAGGTGGCGCTGGACCGCCGAGCTCCCGAAATCGGACTATCCCCGTGAGTCAGAATAATGGGCTATTTCAGAATTCCTACAGTTTTCAAAATACAGGTAAACGTCAGAACACCCGACACAAATTACAAAAGCCCAACGATCGGACTCAAATCGGCGACGCAGGCCTTCGGCTTATGACAGTTTTCCAACTAAATGTATTGAAGAAACGAGCAAACTAAAAGTCTAAGTCAATTCGGGCAGCGACAGCCGCAGTAGGGAAACACCACCTCTGTTACCTATTGGGGCGCAGAAGCTGTGCACCAAGCATTAAGGGGAGGAACCTACTATATATGTTTCCCGTTGCAATCGCCATGTGGGTCCCTTCGGACACAAGGCTTGCAGAAATTAACTGTCGCCGATAACCGAAGTCTTAAGAATAATACAAGAGCAAATTATTATTACGACCACAGTGACAATGATGGGTGCCTGCTTCACCTTACTGTGGAGCAAATGATGGACATCGTCGGATGCGATGGTCGAACTGTCATTTGTAATGATATTGGTGACCGAAGAATTCAGCCAACGCTTTGGCTTGAATGAAGTCCTCCCCTGAAGATCGTTAGAGGACGAGAATGAGGATTGCATTCTGAGGGCGTTGTGAATAATTTCCCCCTCCCCTCACCCCCCCCCCTCCCCAACCGGCAACAGTCTCCTAATTTCGATGTATTTTATTTCTTTTCTGCAATTGTAACCTGCAGTCCTCTTGTTTCCGTTTGCAGCCAATTAGCACGTTAATAATGCACTAGTAAATAGAGTATTGTAGGCGAGAGTGGGTAGGGTGAATACACTGAAGGAAACAAATCAAGTAATCGTACATAATAGCCCTTACCACCACCAGTTGGTTTTATGACTGACACTGACACTATATTACGTAACGGCACACCAAATAACAGAGGCTTCCAGCAGCTCTCTGATACACGCGACATAAGAATATCCTCGAAGATCTGTCGCTGGTATTAAAGTAGACGATACCACCAAGACATGATAAGAGGTCTACAACGTTGTCTTCACTGACTTAGGCGTCGCAAGTCACTAAACTCATCTGCATGGGTGCATAATAGGCCCTGTCTGGCGACTTGTCCCTCGTCGGTGCAGTGACACCCGTTACCTTCAATGCCTTTATTCCAACCGATTAGGAGCAGGCCCCGTAACCCACATGTGGTTTTGGTCTTTTTCCTAACGTTGGGATCTCTGCTGTACCCAGTGGTTTTTTTGGTTGCGGTGCCTCAATTCGAAAATTCCTTTTCCGCCTTAACTAGCCTCAACTATCGTCCACTTATAGTTATATAGTTGCTTGTCTAATAGAGTAAAGACATTTTGTTCCGTTCTCTCGATTAAATTACTTCCTTTATGCTGACTGTCCGTGAGTTATTATGGCCTGTTAACTGTGCTCGCAGGTGGTCGATATTACCAATTTTTTGGGATTGACATTGCTATTCACAAAAATATGATATTCACAATGGAGAATTCAGATAACTAAGGTTGATCATACAGTGCCTGTTGAATTAGCTCGCACAGGCTGGTAACAGCAAGTCCTGTCGGGAGTTCGTACTTCCCATAACAGGGTGTTGCGGCAGGGATCACCGTATGTCTTGGGGATGTGCGGAAAGGGGAGGGCTTTCCATTTTCCCCTTTAAATTCTCATGGACGAAGGGTGACGGTGTGAGTAGTCAGTCATCGGCGCTGCCCTCCTTTGGCCCAAGTCGGCTTGGTCCTCTATGGTCAGGCGGTCCTTCACGAGGAGGCATGACAAACGATCGCTGATCATTCTCCCTCTCGCACTGTTCTCAATACTAAAATCAGTCTGACCTGGTGAGTACCCATCAACGTCTTCTCGTTTTGTTTCGGCTTCAATGTCATTTTGACCTTCGCGATCGCCGACACACACACTATGCACTCCAACAACATTTGGGTGCAGAACCGTGATTTGCGCGTGAATTGGTTTATTGTGAGCCAGGCCTCTGCAGCTTCATCCGCAATATCTCTTTCTTCACCCGTCTGGGTCTGTTTACAAGATAGTCAGGACGGTGGTCCGTGCAGAATGACTCGGGAACTCATGGCTGCATAAACCCCCAGTACTGGTGTGCATGAAACTCGGGTTCTTGAAAAACGCCTCTTTTGGTCCTAATCGCCGATGACGCTATCCCTGCTGTCCTTATCCGAAATTGCCGCGAGTTTCCGTGGTGACGGGCACGAAACTGCACCTCCAGTTCCGCCTGTCCCTAGCATTTCTCCACAATGATTTTATAAAACATGCCATCATAGACGTGCGCTCATTTGCTGCCAGAAATTTTGAAGCGATATTGGACGTCTGAAGTCAACTTCATTGCGGGACTCCAACAGATGAAGATAGGGGTCGACTCGTTACACGCATCTCGACAATCATTTCGATCACAGTACCGGACATCTCTGCTTTAATGGATCAGCAGCGCAAAATATACCGTCTGGGTTCTGTTTAACCATCGCAGGCCTCAAAACTGACTTTCAGTCTGGTTTAGGATCCGTAGTCTTTAAGGCGTCGTCAAGGGCGTTACTTATAAGTAAGCGCTTCCATCTATCGCATCAGATGACGTAGCAAGTCCTGTTACTTAACCCGATTTTCAAGGAGGCTTTAGATTTTCTTTTCAAACTGTACACTTTTCTGGCGTATTTCTCTCCCCTTTGACGAAAAGGCGAGCTGATCGCCCTATCTACTAGCTATACTTCAGATAACACGAGCTGGCCTTGAGATGTCGTCAGACCGAATGTAGGACCTCAGCTTTCAGCCACGTAAATTCCCATCCGCGTCTGTACAGTTCATCAGCACTTTCAATACATAATTTGGCGTTCATCCAAATTTGAGACTAGTCTTCCCTAGCTCTAATACTCACAGTAAATATTCTCTGATGTTTTATCGCTCTTGGCTTCAAAGTAATTCGACCTTGTCCAACTAGGTTATTTTCAGATGGAAGACTCTCATGGGACACTGTATGTTGTTGGCCTACTTCGACCAAAAATCATGCAATACAGCGGCTGCCCAAACATCACGTCGCAAATTATTAGCAGGCCCTGTTCCTTGAAAATTCGTCTGTACGATCTAATACAATGGTTTTCCTAAGCTATTAACCGCTGTGGTCTAGGCTGCAGGGGATGCGTCTCCAAGGCAGCAATGGATTCATCAATAAAAACGACTCTGGTGACAGTCTATGAGGAGTAGAAAGCAATAGAAATTGAGATTAATTTCTGGAGAAATTTAAAAACTTCAAGTTCAAAATTGGAGTATCGTGCCACCTGTGCATATACTACTGGTAGCGTGTTAGCAATTTAGGAATATTTTGCGGTTATTCCGCGACGGCTGATAGACTTCAGTCCAGCTATTCTTATCAAATTTCAGTCTGAGCCAATAGATCTCAAATAGGCTGATTGACTCCAAGTTAGCCATTTATTTCTCAGGAGATTAAAGAGCTGCAATTTCAAAGCTGCAATATCTACCAGAAAAGTACACTATGAACGCTCGGGACCCACTGAAGAGCCCAACCCCTCGCAGCTGTGTTATGCAGCAGCAGAATATTGGCGAAACATGTGTGTATGGGTTTTTAACTTGTACCCGGATTGTCAAGTGTAGTCTGTCATGCTGCCTATGCAGATTACGCACAGCCAGGAGACGTGCGGCCCTTCAGTTGTGCCAGTTAATCCATATGCTCTTGTTCCTCACGTTCAAGGTAGGGCTGCTGCAGTTTGAGTGGAGTTTCCTCGAGACCTCAGCGACAGGAAATGACTGGTCGTAAGAGACCTGAAACATTTCTTAGTTCTAACAACCACAGGGCATCTTTTGGACGATTTTGCCAGATGACAAAGGTAGAAAATGTGCCCCACCAAACGGGAAAAAGACGTGTCTATGCAGAATATGCCTTTCGGAATTGTGAACTATGTGGAATTTATCTGAAAACGGTCACCGTCTATAGCTTTTTGGAGTTTCCGAAGCGGATTTGCACTTTACTGGCCGCAGGAGAAGGAAGTAGAGGAGGACAACTTAGCATTCACTCAAAAGCTTTCAGTGATATATCCCTAAATCTTCCTAATAAACTGATAAAGCTTGTCTTTAAGCAGTTTTCAAATCCAAAACAGACGATTTTACTCTGACAGTGTTACCAAAGTCATATCCCAGTCCTAAGCCACGAGGCGCTCAAATTGGAACCCATGTCCACTGCACCGGATGCCCTTCCAAGTCGCAAGAAGAGGCCTTCGTCCACTTCGGTCCGAAGGCAGAGCGGCATAAAGATGTTCCACTGTTCCTCGAAGCCGCGGTCGGGGCCCTTTACGGGCGTTTGTATAAGGAGGCGAGAACTTTATAATAATATATGGGTTAGACTGAAATAGAACCATCACTACCCCCAACCAGAAATCGACTCGCAGACCGCACTGTATCCCGTGTACATGGCAACCCCCAAACACCAATCGAATGCCATTCCTGAGTGTTGTTAATAATGCTTACGATAGCGGTGCCACCAGAACCAACTCTCCAATACTGTCATCCCACATTAACGCGCACATATCTAGACAATGCATTTCCTGCTAAGCCCTGGATCACGTGTTTGTACTGAATCATTATAATTAAATATTGTAGCATTCTAGTAGGAGTATATCCCCATTATGTCGCCATATTAATTTGCCACGTTTTCTTTTTCTGTGACTTTATGGCGTACTCTGCTGCCAAGCAAAGAAGTAAGGTGAACATACCTTCAAATGCATTCGGAGTAGATAGTCAAAAGTCGGCTGAAATAAATATGGTGAGCATATTGCCGAAAGTATCATTTCCGAAGTTGACAATCAAATACAGATATCTACCCGATGAAAGGATGCAGCAACCATGCAAACATTGATTTCAGAGGCGGTAGCTGTTGTTATATTTCAGCCTTCCCTGTATCCGCACTATCGCTATTACCTCGCACTCTGAGTCGTCTGTATTTGAATATTTTTTCCTTGCATACAGTCTCCCCTCTTTTACTATTTTTCTTTAGCACCTCCGAGTTCCCATCTTCTTTTTGTTCTCCTTCTACTTCTCTTCATAGGCATCTTCCGCGCTTTGGGAAAATACCCAAAGAAGTCCGCGTCGCACCAATTCATCTTACCATTTGTGTAGGTGGAAGACAGACAGTCCCCTCCTCACCTCCATTGCCCCAAGATGTGTATGTCAACTTGAGCCGGATTAGCAATCAAAGTACCTGTCGTAAGAGCAGTCCTAATTCCCACAGCCCTCACTGCATTTTCCGCTGTTGGGTAGCTAGCACCCTAGCCCTCCCGACGTGCGCAGGCCCACTCACATGGAGTGCAGCTGTGTGAACGGTTACCTAAGACGGGACGATTACAAGGCTGGAGGTAGAAGGAGAAGAAGAAGAAGAAGAAGAAGCAGAAGAAGAAGAAGAAGAAGAAGAAGAAGAAGGTAGTTGCTCACGTACGCCCCGAGGGTGTGATGTCTTGGTATACGTGAAAGGACACTAAGGAATCTACCGAGTGGTTAATGGGACAGTTGTGAACACCACAGTGATGACGATAGTATGCTTATTATGACTATGGCCTCGGCACTTCGAAGAGTTCGCTTTAAGTCGAGCGGCGATAA
Organism: Spirometra erinaceieuropaei; assembly: GCA_902702965.1. Lineage (NCBI taxonomy): Eukaryota > Metazoa > Platyhelminthes > Cestoda > Diphyllobothriidea > Diphyllobothriidae > Spirometra > Spirometra erinaceieuropaei. Next base: position 1,069,391 of record CACRXP010000172.1, on the reverse strand, counting down.
CGAGGCAGACAGGACGAGAAAGATTAGGGGAATGCAACAGCAATGGAAGGGAAACACAGGACAAGAATTAATAGGGATAAGGGTGATTGTGCAATGATCTACCGTACTAACAACACAGGTATTAACTAAAAGCCCAGCCACGCGTGTTTCGTCGATCTTCTGCCGCTGCCTGACGCAGCTGCGATGGTTTCGGCTCGTCAGTGGGTCCACCAGCTTTCCCTGTGTGTTTTCTGGTATATGAACTCCAGTTTCAACTTGCCTTGGTTAATTTCTGAGGAAATCAATGCGCGAACTAGGAGCAAATCTTTCGAAACCGACCTTTTCAAGTACGGTCCAAAGTTTGATATGAATATTTGAGCCGAACTCCATCAGCTACTGCGGAATAATCGCGTAATATTCACAAACCGCCAACAGGCAGCCAGTAGTATAGAATTGTGCAATGATTTATCGCACTAACAACACAGGTATTAGCTAAAAGGCAATTTGAAACTGGAGTTCATATACCAGAAAACACACGGGGATAGCTGAGAAACCCACTGACGAGCCGAACCCCTCACAGCTGCGTCAGTCAGCGGCACAAGAGCGGCGAAACACGCGTGTCTGGGCTTTTAGCTAATACCTGTGTTGTTAGTGCGGTAAATCATTGCACAATTCTATACTACTGGCTGCCTGTTGGCGGTTTGTGAATATTACGCGGTTATTCCGCAGTAGCTGATGGATTTCGGCTCAAATATTCATATCAAACTTTGGACCGTACTTGAAAAGGTCGGTTTCGAAAGATTTGCTCCAAGTTCGCGCATTAATTTCCTCAGAAATTAAACAAGATAAGGGTGATTGTTATTATTGTTAATGTTATTACTATTATTGTCGAAATTGTCCGACCGCTAAGTAGTAGCCCGTTCGAATAGTATTCACTCAAGCCCTGTTAACGTAGCTGCTTTTAGGCCTGTCTAGATCCGATTACTTGGGTTGGCTTACTTCGTGCCTATCCGCGGGTAGAAACATGGTCCATAAACCGATTTAAAATTGTGTAATTATTTACCGTACTCACAACACAGATATTAGCTAAAAGTCGAGACACGCGTGTTTCGTCGATCTTATGCCACTGCCTGACTCAGCTGCGAGGGATTCGGCTCGTCAGTGGGTCCACCAGCTTTCCCCGTGTGTTTTCTGGTATATGAACTCCAGTTTCACCTCGCCTTGTTTAATTTCCGAGGAAATTAGTGCGCGAACTTGGAGCAAATCCTTCGGAACAGACCTTCTAGACATAAACGCGGTTCTAAAATGCAACCTGATCAGCAAAATGTACATACTGCTGTTACGACTAAGCGTTTCCAAGCGTGCGGTCAGTAGGGCATGTTGAGTTGCGCGGAGCACAAGCTGGATGATTCAAACAAGATAGTTGGATACCAAAAATGTGTGGCTTTTCGAAAGAAGAAATAAACACTAAATTAACGGTAAACAGTGTTGACAATGCAGGAGAAGGTCAGATGAAGGACTGTACTGTTGATGTCAGGCGTACCAACGGTGGGACATGAAGTCTAGTGTTAATATTAACCAAAAAGTTACGTTACTGTAAAATGCGTAGTAGTGGGCTAAAAGGAAAACGTGCTTAGGAACATACAATCATGACGACGACGACGACGACGACGATGATGCTGCTACTGCTGCTGCTGCTGATGATGATGATGATGATGATGATGGTGGTGGTGGTGGTGGTGGTGGTGGTGGTGGTGGTGGTAAGCGGCAGCAGTAGCATTGACGGCTGTTTTTCGGATAAGAACTCATCCTCCTCGCCGTCTTTGTTAACTTGTAAATAACCCTGTGTGGTCTGTAGAACTAATTTGCACAAGTTCCAAATGTGCACGTAGTAATACATCGCAACTCCCGCCTCTTTATTAATACCTTCCACTGAGGTGCCGAATGTATGTTATCGCAGCTGCTCTGATCTCCTTGAGACATATAGGCCTGGTAAACTAAGTTGACAAGACTGTAATTCTTGCTTTATAGTACGTCCAGAGTGAGTCTGATTTTGGCCCAGACATCAATCAGTAATCAGCAGCGCATACAGCCGAATAGGTTTTCCGAGTTTCTCAATGACCAGAATCGTTGCCCTTCCTTCGTAGTGACTTGAACTCTGGGACTCCAAAACAGAAAACAACCTGTACTTGGGAAGCGTTCCCTAGAAATGTTAGTGGTGTTAACGTCGTGGCATCATGACGCAGGAAGCTGCCTGTTGTAGGTTTGTATAGTGTACTCCTCAAACGTTCGGTCAGGAAGATCTCAAATCCCTACTGTAGGTAGTTGGAATCGCTGTCAGCAATCTGTGTCCTGTTCGTAGCTTCCAACAGCCTTACGACGGGAAAGTGGTAATATAGACTGCCTTACCGTAGCTCCGAATGAACTTTATGGATCGAAGTGAAAACACCTTTTCCTACAAACTGCTGGTTAGTTTCTCTCAACCCCAGACAACTCTAGATTTCCGGAGCCGTAGAAGGTGTCTTTTAGCAACTGTTGGACTGCGGAAGATTCGCCTCGCAGGCGACTGCGCAGATGTTTGAAGTAGTGGAAATAAGTTGGCCTGAGGCCTGGTGAATACTTTAAATGAGGTGGAACCTTGTAGCCTAATTTGTTCCACTTCTGGAGACGTATATGTGAAATGTGTGGTCAAAAAGTGCCCTGGCGGAGAGCAGGGACCCTTTGACTGATCAATTCTGGATGCTTATTGAGTACCTTCCGGTGCATTTCGTCGACTTCATGACAAGGCTCCTCCATCTAAATTCAAAAGTTACAATTGCTGGTATTGACTGCAGACTACCTTACAGTCGTCATGAAAGTCCGAAAGTCATCATACATAAAGCCGCCATATCACAAGCAATGAAAAACGAAAATTCTTTTATCCAAATACAATAGCGGGATAAATACGGCATTGTTGCAGATCGCCAACAGGGGGGGGGGGGGCAAAAAGACCCGGAAGAAACCGTATTACTGCCAGATTGGATTTCGCCTACCCTTTCCACCATTTTACACCTGAGCGCTCACATTATTTACCTACTGCGGGGAAATTATCAAGCTGTGTAGGTGGCGTTCTTGATTCTCTACAGTGCTCATCAGCACTTCGATCATCTTTATTTGGGGAATATACTGGGTTTGAAGGGCACGCGTATTCTCGCGTGTAAGTAAACATGACCTTCGCGTGACCTACCAGTTAGCCTCGCCGAGTCATTGAACTCATGTCAGGACGTCAAAGCGTCGAGGTTGATGTTCGAACAGTGCGGCATAGTTTGTCGCTCCGGGTCACGTGAGACACTGCGGTCACGTGGTACGACACAGCAACCGAAGGCGGTGAAAATCGCTCAATTTTATGAACGGAATATGCCACAACATGGAACTACAAATAACAGGTGCTAGAAAAGCTACCAACTTACAAAAAGCCAATGGGATGATCGAAGGTCGTACGTGGGTTAGTAACGTTCCGTGATTTTTTGCCGGGATAATTTTCCCTGGCTATGAGCGACTAAAATACCTTGCTCGTGCATTTCCTGACTACATCTGTCTTCAATGCTGTCCCGCGCCATCTCGTCCTCGGCAAAACATCTGAGTACCGGTCTCCCGGCTGGATTGGTTCTTGGCTTAGATAAAATTTGGCCTCCACACTCAATTTGTCCAGTTTGGCAAACGGAAATCTACTCTTTTTTCCTAGTTAATATGATCCGTCGGGGTTCCGTATTATCCGCTCACCTCTTCTCACTTCATACTGTCGACCTGAGATCGCCCAGCGACGTTGTGGTTGTCGGACATCACTTACAAATCAGAATCATCTTCAATTTCTGGCGGATAGCGTGGATCATGTTTCTGAATGTCCTTTTGAAAATGTTCTTCTACTTTATACTCCGAAATCAGACTTGCACACATTTAGACTGTGACTCTCCTTCCTGGATCGGCAAGGGTTCATTGCCGGCATCCCTAACTCCGAGGAGTAATTATATTAAAAGAAAATAACTGACGATATTTGTTTGTACGTGCCGGAGAAAGAAATAAAAAGACCTTGGGTCGAATCTTATTTCGTAGCCACACCTGCAGTAGACAAACCCCAGCCTAACGCCTAACCCCCACCCCTAACGTTAACCCCTAAACCCTAGCCCCAACCCCGAACCCTGACCCCTACCGCCTAACAGCTGCGGCTACGAAATAGGCTCTTGCCAGACCTCGCGGTGGCTGTTGCGTGAGGGTGGTTAAGAGGCTTTAAGGTAGTCATAGGAGTAGAAATATGACAATGCAATACCTTGTTGGCAATGCCTGCAAACGGGGCATTAAATTCATATACTATTATCATTAAATGATAAAAAATAGTGTCCCCTTTTAATTGGGGAAAATATGGGGATCACAATTTGTGGTACCGCAACGTTCTTAAATGTTCGGCTCATTCACTTAACGCAAATGCGCACCTCGACTTTACATTTTTATGCTTGAAGACAGCGTATAATTAGATTTTGAAGAAGTTTGTAATCATACGATTTTTAAGACCGTCTAATGTTCATTCAAACAGTATTGTACCTGTCTGTTTACCATTACTCCTCATGAAATGTACAACCTAGTCCGCACTCATTGCAAAATTTGATGAAATCTAAATGGTATCTTCTTAAAGGCATAGCGGAATAACTTATTTTCCTCACACGGAAGGCATGCGCCTCGTAGAATGAAATCGCTAAAGGATAATGCAACGGCTGATTTGGCTTAAAATTATTGGGGAATTGGAAAACTTTTAAAACCTAAATATACCCTGTCTTCAAGCATAAAATTTAAAGTCGACGTGATTTGTCACCGAATGAGTAAAAGAAAGCATATTTTTGTGCATGTTTTCTATAAAATATATTTGAATCTATAAGACCATCGAAAATCAGTGCGAAAAGTGCATGCTACTCAAGCAGTCATTTTCACCGAGTTTGGGTTTCGCAGGAGATCGAAAATAAGTTCTTTCAAAAGCCGACATCCCGGCGAGTCCGAAATGTTACTGGATTACACCGCAAGATAATCAATTTTGCAACCGCAACCAAATAATCCCTCCTAAACGAAAACGCATTTCAGAATTTTGGCCAACATTTCATGAGATCGGTCACTCACTGTAAGTAAGCCCGACCATGCACCATGCCCTTGCCCCTCTGACATACTTGTCAATTATGTACCACCTTCGCCGTGCCTTGGTGTGGCTTTGTCCTCAAATATCCCATTCTCCCTCCACATTGAAGCCATTTCCACTAAAAGTAGCAAACTTTTTTGATTACATCCATCGTTTATGTTCCTATCGCACACACACACACAATTCAACCCCTGCTCCGGAAACCTATGCATGTTTACACTCCTCCTCCTCCTCCTCCTCCTCTTCCTCCTCCTCCTCCTCCTCCCATTCCTTACTCTCCCTCCGCTATTTTTCCTACCTATCATTCTGAACCGTGTCCTCACAATACTCTCGTCTGCTGCTCGTGTTTCTTATGTCCTTTTAGCTGCTATCATAATTCAACAACGTTTTACAACGGTCAAGCATTTTGCTGATCGAATTCTAGATACTGGTGTCTATCCTCTTCACTCTGAATTAATGTCTGCGAAGTCTTTTCACCCCATGCGCCGTGGCTTCCGGCCGATCTCTTGTCGTACATCGGCATATCAGCGTTCTATATTACCATCTCTGGCATGATACCTAACGTGTAGAGAGACCGAAATACAGAAATTGAGACTCGAGCTGCCCTCATAATAGATGTATAGTTTTTATGCAAACCCATTTACGCCCCTAATCATCTATTAGTGAGTAGTTTGGCGCCAGCGAATGTAGGACGTCTTTGCTGAAAATTTAAGCATGAGTTTTAAAACAATCGTGTCCCTTCCTCCTTTCCTCCCTCTCTCTCTCTCTCTCTCGCTCTCTCGGAAGGGACACAACCTCTCGTCGAAAACCACACTAGTGGGTCCTGGTATTTAATAATAAGCACTCAGTGGCCGCCATTCTCTGAGCGTTGTCCATGTTTCACAGTGGTATACGCATAGAGTACCGCGCCTTTGGTGCAGTCTAGTTAGGTTCTAGGATAGCAGCCAATGCTTACACTCGGCTGTGCATCTAGTCAGTCCCCTGCGCCTAAGACCATTTTCAGTCACCTTT